>SKCR01022521.1:0-36096 GCA_019454045.1 Zanthoxylum bungeanum
GGCAATGAGATCTCGCATACTCCCACTGCAACTGCATCCAAAGAGTCTCCACTCCCGAACCGCAACTGCATCTCCCCTGGCTTCAGCCTCCTACTTTCCTTCAGCACCTGCAACGAATTGCAAATGTAAATGGGACAAGCAGAATCTAAAATCCAGCTGGATGTAACGGCTTCACAAGCCAAAGATAAATCAATAACTGGAAAAATAAAAGTACCTGATGTAGATGCTATGTCTCTCCTGATCTGAGCAATGTAATCTGGACAGTTCCTCTTCCAGTGCCCGACCTTGCCGCAGTGGTGGCATTTGTCTTCAGAAGCCCTTTTGGGCTTGGCTATCTTCGCCTGCTGTGGAGGACCGAAGGTCTTCTTCTTCTTCCCTTTCTTCTTCTTTCCCTTGGACATTCCTAGGGAGAAGCAGACAGAGAAGTAGATCTAGGTGGGCGAGTCGGTACTCCCTTCTTCAGATCCTCTTCTGCCATGAGCAACATCCTATGTAGCTCCTGGTAGGTGCAGACTGTCCCGTGCATGTTGAAGTACATCACAAACTGGCGGAATGAAGCTGGCAGAGAACCAAGAATGACACTCCTACCGAGAATGTCATTTAGGATAAGATTATGTTGCCTCAATTGATCGATCAAATCGATCATTTGAAGAACATGTGGGCTAACACTTTGCCCCTCATCCAGACGCGCATGGAACAGTTCCATGGCGACCTTGTGAACAATAACCTGTTCCTGGTTCTCGAACGATTGTCTTAATCGTGTTATCATACTATAGGAATCTGATGTTCCATAGTATTGTTGCTTGAGTTTCGGAGAGAGCGAACTAAGGATGTATGATTTAACCCTTAAATCATCATTCTTCCAAGCTTCAAAAACTTGGCGTTCCTCCTCTGAAGCATCCTCACCCACTGTAAGGGGCAACGGACCCTCAAGAACATAACCCAACTTTTCGGAATCGAGGACAATCCTCAAATCCAATTCCCAGTCCGTAAAGTTCTCAGCGCCTTTTAGTTTGTTCGCATCTAACATACGCTCAAACTGGTTTGTGGATTGACCCGCCATCGCAAATCTATCATATAGATCACGAAAAACGGTTAGCAGAAATAAAGCAGTTTCATATAGTATCATAAGCATAAACTAGATCATGGATTTTTAATCTAATATGCCCCTCCCACTAAATCATGCAATACTGTAATCCCAAAACAGAATACAAATATTTAATAATTAAATTAAATATAAATAGTGAAAGGTGGACCCCGTGAATATATTTCAGCTCACAGCAGAGGCACGGTCTCGCCTACGTATATTCATCAGGTAGACAACTCATTTGTCAATCACTCAACAGTGACTCCTAAGTATCCGGTCCTGGCCATTTCTCGTTGTCGCTGCGAAGGCAGGCCCACAAGGAGACGTACCAAGGTAAAACTCGTCAATGATAAACTCAAGTTACTTACGTAATCCTGACAGCTAGGGCACGTTCAGAATTCCGCTTTTACTTGAATTTATCTAGTATCAGATATACATCCGGTATAAATAAATCTTTATCGGCTACACCCTCACAGCAGAGGCACGGTCTCGGATGTAGTCACAAAGAGATATTCATAACCGTATTGACAAGACGGACCATATACATGCAAATACAAATAAATAAAATTACATAAAACCTTATTATTAGGGATTTTCCGCTAAGTGTCATACACCCTAAATCTAACCAGTTTAGATCCTAATAAGCATGCACAAAGTCAAGATAACATGATTAAACATTGATTCAATGAAAGCTAATCATATTAGGTGGCCTAGAATCAGACTTGCTCTGATACCATTTTGAAGGGGTTATTTAGGGGGTGAATCCGGTAACGCAGCGGAAGCGGTGAAAATCCGATTTTCAGATTTCAAAACTTTTTCTTGGATTAAATAAATAAAAAAATTTATTTAATTACCCAATAATCAAATAATGAAATAAAATTTCAAATGAATCAAATTCAAGTGAAATTACCAAATTACCCTTATATGGTATTTTGTCCATTTTAGTCCGAAATTGATCCAATCAATTTTGAATGATTCTAAATCATTTCTAAGATGAACTTAGCATGTTCAAAACATCAAAACACCAAAAGCCACAAAATCCCCAAATTTCCTTACAAATGCCGAGAACACCAAATGGTGTCCAAGTTGACCATTTGGTCATTTCATGCTTCAAAACTCATCCAAATGAAATCCAATCAACATAAAACTTTGCATGCATCATATACACACCCAAATGCTCAACATATGAAAACCCCCAAATTTGGAATTAGTTAGAAACCCTAATTTTTCAATTTCCACAAAATGGACAAATTAGGCTAATTACATTAAATCAAATGTTTCAATCATCAATCTTTCATCCAATTCAAGTCTCAACACAATGAAACAACTCAAGATCAAATCTAGGTCATTTAAGAGTGGGTCAAAAACTCTAGAATAGCAACATGGTTTCATAAACCTTAAAAGAATACATATAACTACACTAGTTACATTCTTTGTTCATCATACATGCCAACACTTTTCAACAAATTTCCATCATCAAAAACCACAAGAAATAAAGAAAAGAATAACTTAAGAAACTCATGAGAGATAGCCTAGATCATAAGGAACAAATTCCTTTCTAATAGCAAGTTTAAGAAACTTACAAAATCTAAGCTTTTCTTTAGGTTTTTTCTTTTTTCTCCTTCACTTTCTTTCTTTGTCTTTCTTCAATGGAACTTTTGTTTTTGGTAAAGTGTATTAGGTTAATGAAATGAAAAATGAAAAAACAATTTATATGTGCAACTTTTGCACTATGGCCGAAATTAGCATACCAAATTCACCAAAATTGTAATTTCAATTTCATTTGCATTATTAGTAAATCAACTTGCATAAATATCTTTTATAACCTTTATTAGATATTTATTTTGGTCAACAATTGCAACTAATGTCATTTACTTTAATTATCCTAACATAAGATATTTATATTTTAATTAATTTAATCATTTAACAATTAAATAATTAATTAATTAATCAAATACAAATATATTAAATATATGTATAATATTTACATTAAATATTAAAAACATATATTCATTTAGGAAATAAGTCAAATAACTCATTTTGACTATTAATTAATGTGTATTTAAATTAATCAAGTATTAAATGTAAATACACAATAATTAAGTAAATGACTATCTAGTGTCTTTAGCATGTATCTTGCGTTTAACCATTAAACGACTTTATAAATAATCAATATTATTTATTTATGTTGCTCTAGTGCTCAACGAGTATGTTTCATTATTGAGACTCTCTAGGTTCAGGTATATCCGTCACGAAATCAAATTTCGTGTCCATAATCTATCCACCCGTAGATTATGACGATCACGGATAATCTCACTGAACCATACAGGTCGAGGTCATCGCAAATGTATAATTCCTCCGTCACAAGTATCCGGATAAATCCCAGAGATATAGATATGAACGTCAAATCTCTATCGGGATTATCCAGTCGACTATTCTATTAGCAATCTCAAAAAAAAATGTTTAGAACTAGCTTCTAAACTTACCACGGGCCCATGGTTTTATCTGATTGCTAATCATATGGACTACCTATGCTCTGGTACACAGAACTGACGGATCCTATCTTGATACACATAGGACACCCTGAGGATCTATCTACACCCAACGAACAGGCGGAGGTCTGATCTAAATAGATCGGTGACGTGACTGCCGTCTAAGTGTAGAAGATGTCTCATGTGTCCACAATGGCATCTCAAGTCTAAGAATCACAAGTGCTACTCAACCCAAGAAGATTCTTATTGACGCTGGTGTACCATCCATTAAGAATCTTCGGTGAGTCGTTCAGTGTTTATCCGCTATAAACACCTACACGTCTATACTAGTCTCCAAGACTAATGGTTCATTGAGAAACCATTGGAATCATATATTCCAGTATACGACATGTACCGGTCTCAACGGGTTTACTATACTGACCAAGTAGTGTAAACCTTGACCAGGAACTGTCTGAGAATGACAACGTCATGATACGACTCAATGTCCGTTGCGACGCTTTTGCAACTGTACCATGACTAATCATTCTAAGGTCATTACGTCTTTACCATATAAAAGAATAGATTATATTATAGAAACTGCATATATTATTACTAATAATAATGTTTTACAGAAGTATTAACAAAATACAACCGGGAATTGGCGCTCTGAGCACCAACCCCTACACATTAACCATGACCGAGTCACCAACGTCGACGTGAATATAAAGGAATACAGTTTAAGCTCAGGTATACACACACCTAAGCTTAATATAGGTACATTATTTCTGAATCTTTAGCCAATTAAAAAGGACCGCCAGAATTAATATCTTGAATTTAAAAGGCATCAACATGTTGGACAATTATGACCCATAGCGTCACTATTTGTACAGATCATTGTGTTGTTGTAAAAATTAACTATGTGACAAAGGAGATTGCACTCTTATCATTTGTGATTAGATCACCTAGATGTATAAATGATGAGAGGTCCCTATGATTTGTTCCTGGACGGAGAATGATATGAGACAGTATCAGTCCACGAAGGATAAATCATTAAATATCCATAGTCAGAGCATTGTCGAGATTGGACATCGATAAATGCGTAAAAGACTAATATTACACTTGTGCGAGTTGTGAGGGCACAACGTCATAGTTCTCATATATTTGGGTATATGATACTCATGCAAGTGTAATAGGAGGTTGTGTTTTACCGATGTTATGGGAAACAGCTTCGCTCTAGATAGACCCCCTCGGAATTCCATTGGTAGTATGACTATGTGTCTATGGAAGTCCGAAATCAAGGTAGGTGTATTTGGTCTTAACCTGAGACTTGCACCGCTAATACTTGCGACAATCAATATACTTTGGTTGAGGTCGTCCAGGGCTTTAACAGGTTCTGTTTATGCCAATGCTGGGTATATTGAGAATCGTAGTGTGTTGGGTGTGATGTCAAGACGGAAGTGTCACTCCAGTCATATGGAGATGATTGTCACGTAGGATACGGTACTGGTTCTCTTAAGTACTGCAGTCATCGGGATAATATGACTAGGTCATAGTTATCCGATATAGAGACTAGTTACCAGACATCTGACATGTGCTTCGTACGGGGCATACACAATTCTAGCCCCAGGCCTAGCACGTGATCATTCGATACTGGACCGAAATACGCAATACTACGATATACTACGCTTGATACAGATCCTTTATTCCTGTAAGGATATTTCCGGACAATTGGGGAGGCATGGCGCTTTGCTAGAGGCCAACCTTGTCTTGTAAATCGGTATAATTGTAGTACGAGGTACTTACGTGTTCGGATAGTTCGACGACCGAATTTACTGCCAACATATCCGGGGATCTCATGGGTTGCTTCCCAAAGATTCACCGATGACGTATAACTCGCACTCTAAATTAATCTGGGATTAATTACATGAGAGAGAAAATTAATCTGGGATTAATTGCGGAGATATTTTATCTGGGTTAAAATATCAATTAAAAGAGAGATAACGATTAATTTGGAATTAATCAGTAAATTAATATATTTGATATATTAAACGAAATTGGATTTCGACGCGGAATTAAAATTAGATTTTAATTCGGGTGAACGAATTAATTTAGAATTAATTTGTTAGTGACGTGAATAGTTATTTCGCTAGGCGTAATCAAATTTGCGAGCGCATTCAAATTTCGAATTCGAGTGCGGCACGTCAAATCAAGCGTCAAATCGCTAGTCGCATCAAGCATCAAATCACTTGTCACTTTGAGTGATGTGACTTGACAAGTTGTGATTGATGTGATTGAGTGATTGAATGATGTGATTGGTTGGGCTTTAATGGTTTGACTTTAAAAGCCAAATTCACATGAAATGCATGTGAAATTCAAATGAGTGAATATAATACACAAATTTGGAAACCAAACACAACATTCTCTCTTCCTCTCATCTCTTTCATCATTCACGCCCAAGGGGCAAATAGCTTACTGGTTTGTAGCCAAAACCGTGAGCAGTTGGGAGCTTGGTGTGGGATTTTGTGGTAAGATCTCAAGTGCTAGCACACTTATGAGACATGCGAAGGTGATAGGGAAGTCCACCCATGAGCCGGGAATCATTTGACGAAGCTCGGAGCTTGACGAAGGACCCAAATCGAAGCCAAAACCAGTTAGCAGTTTTTGAAGTTTTGTTGCTTCCGCGTCGCTCAACCGATCGATGTAAGTATTCCGCAACTTCTTCGATGTGTATTCGCACTTGATTCATGCTTATAATTGATCTTGGGACCTTAATAGAAACCAACAATGGCATCTAGAGCAAGGTTTGAGCATGAAATCAACTTAGGGTAAAATTTGGGTAAAAATGATTTGAGCATATTTGGATGAAATTGGATGTTTGAGTATGTTTATTTGATGATAACATGGTGTTATGCATTGTCAATTTGATGAATTTTGAATTGGAAAATTTTTCCCTAATTGATTTGGCTTGGCCGAATGTAATAGAAGCCTTAATATCTTGGTTTTTTTTTATTTTTTGATTCATTGGATGAGTTAGAATCAATTAGGATGTTGATTTAATGTCGATTGTGGGATTAATTGGATTGAAACCAAATCGGATATAAAATCCCCTCCTTGGCCGAGACTTTGGAAGCATGTTTGGGTTTGATTTTAATCAAAAATGTGTTGGACATGTGATGATGAAAATGAGCATGATTAATTGTGTATATTGATGTTTTAGAAATGTTAATTTGGGTAATTAATCATGTTATACACTTTGGTAATTAAATTGGAAAATTGGATTTTTGGAATTTAATTATTTGGGCCTATTTTGTGAAATTGGGCTTAAGTGTTGTAATTGGGCTTGTTGGGCTTTGTTGTACAAAGTTGGGTTAAGGCAAATTGGATTGGATCCAATTGGGCCTAAAACCGCATCCATAAAGCCCAAATGCAACTTAATGGACCTTTAAAGTTTAATTGGGCCAAGATTGATTTTTAGGCTTATGGGGTAACTCCCGGAATGGATTTTGGTTATTCGGTTTGACCCGAGTTGACCAAAAGTGAACGCCTTAAGAAATTAATTGAAATCCCATTGGACTTTAATTAAAATTGACGTTGGACGTTAATCGGGCTTTTGAGACCCGTAACGATTAAATTTGGAATTTAAGTCGTAAAAGTTCATTAATAAAGTGTAGTATTTAATTTGGAATTAAATAGCGAATTAGAATTGAATGCATATTAAATTAGATTTAATGATGTAGTTTAATTTAATTCGAGAATTTGTACTTTAAGTACTTATTCGCAAAACGAGTTTGACTCGAGCAAAATCAAATCGTTGTTTGAACATTGGATGATCACTAATTATCAGATTAATTAATTTGATTAGATTGATTGATAACATGCTTGTGTGAATACATGGTTGCGATGCATGAATAATGTATATCGGATGGATATTAGATGGGTGGGAAAATTTTAGAAATTGTTGTAATAAATTTGATTTATCAATTGGACATGCGTGTCCAGCCTTATTACCTCTCATTTCTTTGTATTCTCTTCTCACCTATTCCCCTCAATGTAAATGAGGTTTCTTTAGAAGTGTAGTGTAACGGGTAGAAGCAATACATGTGCTAGCGGGAGAGAGAAAGTGAGAGATTTCATCTAGGATCAATGTGTAAAGTATCCATCCACATATCATTATTATTTTACATATGCGCTTTATTATGTGTTTAGAATGCATGTTTAAGGGTGTATGATGATGAGACCTTAACAAAGATAATAAATTGGTTGCCAATTTGCACGCGAAAAACCCTCCCTCAATATTAAGCGTTTTTCCTTCCATTGAGTGATTCTTACTCAAGATCTAAGACGACATTGGTTTGTTGGCCAAAGTCAAGGCCTTTGTCTGTCGAGGATGTGTTTGAATCACGAAGGCTTTGTTCCATATCAGTGTCTTGTCCAAGTTGTGGTTTGTTGGCCAAAGTCAAGACCACTTCTTGTCCATCGACATTGATTACGAAGATTTCCATGGTCAATGGGTCGCGCTTGACTGGGATCACTAAGTTTGTTGTGCCAAAGCCAAGGCTTAGTTGATTCAGAGGAAAAAGGTTAGGTAATACATTGGATGTATTGGCATATATAAGATATATGTTTCGGACTTGGATGTCCCCCTACCGGATCTAGGAATTGGATTGGATCCAATCGATCTTAGAGATCTACCTAGTTAATTATCATACAATTTGTTGGCCAAAGTCAAGATTGTGTGATATTTAACGGGATCCTAGCCCACTAGGAAACACAATTTCCCGAGTACTCGACAGAGGGTTAGAGGCTCGGCGAAAAATAGTGGGAGGCAAGAATTGAATTTGCAATATTCGTTCAATTACTCGCCATACGCGCTCAAACAATATCATTCGTCAAATCAATTAAATGTTAGTTGGGCTAATATTTAAATTGTTGTTTTTAGAAGCAGTTGGACTGTATTATAGTTGATTATATAATTGGATTATAGTAATCAATATATTTGAATTAATTAATTGCACTTTACAGTTGATTTTATAATTGGATTATAGTAATCCATGTAATTGAGGTTAATTAATTTAAATTATATTTGATTGTATAGTTGGACTATAATAATCATTATAATACATAGTACCACAAATCGTTGATTAAATAGTTTGACTATTAGAATCAAGATAAATGAAAGATTAGTGTTTAAAACATAATCTTGGGTGAAAATGTATTTAAACAACTATAATTTTCAAACTGGAATTATTTCAGGATGGTCCTGGAAAAATAATAAGTTATTTTATTTGATAAAATAATATATTAGGCCTAAGCCTGGAGTTAAGCAAATAAGTGGAACATGATATTTGGAATATTCATGTAATGATAACTTTAGTGTTTAATCCATTATACTTGTCATATAGACTCCTTAATTTCTTTATCAGAACTAAGGATTAGATTCTTAAAGTATGATATTGAAATTGAAGAATCTTCATAAATCTATATTTAGATTTTAGAAGTAAATATTGCAATAATAAACTCTTGGAGAGTTAATGATTGTTCTCAAGGAGACAAAGTCAAACTTTGTAATTAGGCAAGTAGCGCTAGACGCACCCTACTTCGATATTCTAGAAACCCGAGGCTTGGCCAAAGGCTTCTGGAATATGAAAATGGCAAAGGCAAAATCATTATAATCTTCTAGGAAGATAAAAGGACATATCCTAAGAAGGAATTGAAGACGAGCAAGGCTCTGACTTTAAATATGGTTGTCATAATTATGTTCACTACTAGTATTAAATTGGATTTTAAATACTTAGTGTGGTACATAAATATATATTGATGTTCAGAATCTGTTTTGAACAGGATACTGACTTCAATAGAGATTAATCTGCGAATTGGAAATTTGACGAAAGTCGCTGTTTTAACCGTAGATACCTAAGTTTAGGAACTACCCTCGGGTGTGTACTTAACTTAGGAAACTGTTATTATGTAACTAGTTTGACTAGATACATTATCTTTATATCAGTGTTTAACCCGCTGCGGGTGAACCTTTATATTTTAGAACACTAAAGTGTTTCATCATATAAAGATAATATTAAGATAAACACATTAGATGTGAATAACAGTGTTTATATTTTGAATATAAATAAAATCTCAAACATATAACATGACGAACAAATGGCTCAGAGTGATTTGATCAGTTGAAACTTAAAACGTGGCAATGTTGTCTGGGACACATTAAACAAGACTCGTATATCCACACTTTTGAAGAGTGGGTACTAGGACTGATTTGATTCCGTTCAAATAAAGTCTACGAATCTAGTTTATTGGGCAAAGTGCCTAAAACACTATTTACTTGGTAAAAGTGTAAATGCCACCAATCTGATAGCCCTAGTTAATAGTGAAGCAAGTGGGCCCATGTCTAGCTAGGCTAGATTTGGATATGAATATTTCATGACCTATACGGATATGGCATATGGTTATGTGTTTCTTTTGAAGAACTCAAATCGGAAACTTTTATAGTTTCGACACGAAATAGACAAACAGATCGGCTAAAGTATTAAACCATCACGGTAAGACCGTAATGGAAAATACTTAAGCAATAAGTTTCTAATATACTTGAAAGAGTATAGTATTCTTTCAAATGAGGACTCCTCCCGGAACACGTCAATTTGACGGTGTGTCCGAAATGACTAACCGAATTATGTTAGACATGATAAGGCCAATCATAAGTCGCTCTGAGCTACCATTTCCTTCAACGGATAAGCTTTAAACAGTGCAAGAACTTATTTAGAATAAGGTTCCATAAAAATCTGTTTGACAGATATCATATTAGATATGAACGGGAAAGAAACTGGGTTTCTCACTCCAGAAAATTTGGGAATGCTAGGCATATGTTTGGATGATACCAAACTAGAACCCAAATTGGATAAGTGCCAATTGTAGGTTATCCTTGGGATACAATAAGTATTGTACTTATACAACTCATGAGAGAACAATTAGATTGTTGCTCACCATGCGGTTTTACTAAGAGGAATACCGATATGCAGTGGTAAGTGGGAGGATAGTAAAACTCGATGAAAATCGGAGTAATACTATTCCAGGCACAGATCCTTAAATAGAACATAAATAGTTCATCAAGGATGAAACTATTACCAATAATCTTCGAATACACAAGAACCGCGTATGTCGGAGAGATTCAGAAAACAACCTCGGCTATGGGTTTCTGATCTCACCTCGTAAAGATGTCTATCTTTTGAGGTATACCAACTGACTACGTATGAGGAAGTGATACAAGGTATTGACTCCCTATCATGACAAAGTGTCATAAGTCCGAAATGGATTCCATGTATATCAACTATGTTTAGATACTAGTTGATGTACCGCAAGGCATTGTGCCTATTGGTACTTTATAAGTCTTCAAGGAAGACATACATGGATGGCAACATACCAACGTATAAAGCTAGGCTTTTAGCGGAAAGGTATCGTTATCAACATTGTGTTGATTACGATTCAACCTTTTACCTATTGCCACGGTGAATCCATTTGGATAATGTTTGCTAATGCTGCATGTTTCATAAATGAAATATGTCAGCTTAACGGGAAAATCTCTTTCCTGAAAAGGAAACCAGTTGGAGGATGTTTACAACATCCTGTCGGTTTTGTCGTACCATAACTAGCAAACAAGGTTTGTAGGTTATTCGATCCATGTTTGGATTGAAGCAAACATAGGTTCTTGGAATCGTCGTTTTGATGTAATCATAATGGTTTATGATTTAATTCATAACGAAAATGATTTTTGTGTATAAAAGAAGGTTAGTGGGAGCGCACTGAAAGTGGCTGTCCTATAAAATAATGATAATATATGTCATTTCTTGGAAATAATATTCCCATAATAATAATCGGTGAAAGCTTGGCTTTCGAGTAAAATCTCCCAGAAATCGTACATTGAAAAATGTACGCAACCTGGTGTCTCATACTCTTTGAGCATATGAAGTCACAAGCAGGCCAATCCAAGTGATATTCACTGGATTGATGTTAAGAACATCCATTAGTTTCTTAGAGAACTAAAGATACATTCTTATACTATGGAGAAGGAGAACTTGAAGTGACTGGGATCACTGTAGCAAGTTTCCTAAACCGATAAGACGACTAAAAGTCGTAAACGGTACTATACAGTTTGATTCACGGTACAGTGAGCTAGAAATCTTCCAAGCAAGATATTGTTACCGTATAAACAACAAATGCGGGTTATTGCTGTAGCTGAAGCGGCAATAGAAGCCGTATGGGTCGATAAACAAATCTAATTAGATTAGATATAATTCTGTTAGCAGCTGAGCTAGGCTCGAGCACAGGCTAAAGAATTAATGGTCTCATCAACGATCCAGATACATACTTCGATATTCATCTAGGATACGATACTGGTTCTCTTAAGTACTGCAGTCATCAGGATAATATGAATAGGTCATAGTTATCCGATATAGAGACTAGTTACCAAACATCTGACATGTGCTTCGTACGAGGCAGACACAATACCAGCCCTAGGCCTAGCACGTGATCATTCGATACTGGATCGAAATACGCAATACTACGGTATACTACGCTTGAAACAGATCCTTTATTCCTATAAGGATATTTCCGGAGAATTGGGGAGGCATAGCGCTTTGCTAGAGGCCAACCTTGTCTTGTAAATCGGTATAAACGTAGTATGAGGTACTTACGTGTTCGGATAGTCCGACGACCGAATAAACTGCCAACATATCCGGGGATCTCATGGGTCGCTTCCCAAAGATTCACCGATGACGTATAACTCGCACTCTAAATTAATCTGGGACTAATTACATGAGAGAGAAAATTAATCTGGGATTAATTGCGGAGATATTTTATCTGGGATAAAATATCAATTAAAAGAGAGATAACGATTAATTTGGAATTAATCGGTAAATTAATATATTTGATATATTAAAAAAAATTGGATTTCGACGCGGAATTAAAATTAGATTTTAATTCGGGCGAACGAATTAGTTTAGAATTAATTCGTTAGTGTCGTGAATAGTTATTTCGCTAGGCGTAATCATTTAATTACGACACAACGGAAAATTTGTTAATTTGGAATTAGCGAACCCGAGCCCGAGATTATTTGCGAGCGCATTCGCATTTCGAATTCGAGTGCGGCACGTCAAATCAAGTGTCAAATCGCTAGTCGCATCAAGCGTCAAATCACTTGTCACTTTGAGTGATGTGACTTGACAAGTTATGATTGATGTGATTGAGTGATTGAATGATGTGAGTGGTTGGGCTTTAATGGTTTGACTTTAAAAGCCAAATTCACATGAAATGTATGTGAATTTCAAATGAGTGTATATAATACACAAATTTGGAAACCAAACATAACATTCTCTCTTCCTCTCATCTCTTTCATCATTCACGCCCAATGGGCAAATAGCTTACTGGTTTGTACCCAAAACCGTGAGCAGTGGGGAGCTTGGAGTGGGATTTTATGGCAAAATCTCAAGTGTTAGCACACTTACGAGACATGCGAAGGTGATAGGGAAGTCCACCAATTAGCCGGGAATCGTTCGACGAAGCTCGGAGCTTGACGAAGGACCCAAATCGAAGCGAAAACCAGTGAGCACAAACTGCAGTTCACGCCAAACCAGTGAGCAGTTTTTGAAGTTTTGTTGCTTCCGCGTCGCTCAACCGATCGATGTAAGTATTCCGCAACTTCTTCGATGTGTATTCGCATTTGATTCATGCTTATAATTGATCTTGGGACCTTAATAGAAACCAACACAGCAAACAACAATAGTAAGCCAGAAGTACATGAAGAACCTGACCATGAACTATGGGGTCATAAGCCCCACAGATTGGCAGAGATAGAAGAACTAGAAGGAACAGTGCCAATAAACAGTTGGAGCTTAACAAAGAGAAAAATAGAGAGTTAAATAGTTAAGTTATGAGAATGAATGCTAGAATCGAATCGAGTATATGACAATAGGGAAATATCTAGTAAGATTATCCTTCTATATATTTACACCCACAATTGAAGCAGAATATGAAAAAGGCTAACCATAGAAAATATTAGTATATCTGGAGACTCGAAAGTACCACGAATCAAAAAAAAATGCAAGATAATTGAGAAGGATATCTATAGTAGAACACTATTTATGGACATTATTGTAAGTAACATATTTTAAGTAACACAGTCTTCTGAGGGAGTTAGTACTGCAGTAGTTGTTCCGATAATCGAGGTTTATGACTAATACCGAAGTTTGCGTAGTATATTCAAAAGTAATGGAGAAACCATGGCATTTGACCGAACGCATATAACGTTACTTATTAGAGAGAGCATTAAAGGGTCTATATTATAAAAAAGAAGGTGAACAACTTGAGGTATACTCAGAGTCAAGGAAAACGAAGGTCTTTGGCTGTAATACAAAGTACAATAGTGATACGTTAAAGGTGAAGGGTAACAGGAGTACTAAGTGATATTTAAGAATTGATGTTGTCATGGCAATAGATTTAAGAGGTTTCAAACAAGAGTGGAGCTAATATGTGTGGGACGGTAGGACACGAATATAGTATCAATTTTAGAACTGATAGCTCACGCAGATAATTGAGTTAGTGAATATTGAGCATAACTAGAGGTCTAGAGATGAGGTTTCTTTGATACATGGAAATAGTTGTAGCATGACGGTAGTGTAGAGTACTCAGTAGAAGTTTCATGGAATGAGAACGAGGAATTATCTCTTAGTCAAAAATTTAAGGGATATTCATTAAAGCTTACAGACTTTTGTGTAGCATGTGCGAGCATGGAAAGAGGTGTTATACTTAAAGCGAAATTAAGGCAAAACATAGAGTACATATGTTTGCTAGCCAAATGGTAAACGATCAACTTGGCACAGATCTTAGTTATTAAATCAAATTAAACCCAGGTAATGCAGAATAGCTTACAGCAGAGTAAGAGTTCATGCAGACAAATTAGGGTACATCCCTAATTATGACTTCCAAGTCATAACATATAAATTCCAGCATGATAATCACATTGCCCTATGGTATAATGACAATGTATAGAAGATCGTCCAGAAGTAGTGCGATATAGTTGATGAAATAGAGTTGGTTATGAGAATATAGCCAGTTGAAATTAGGTGGCCGAGGAAATAACGTGTGAATCCGGTGACTTGTGGCAAGATATTCAGTAAGGAATCTCAAGCCTAGATAAATTCTAGAATTTCAATCCTAAAGGGGATTCGAGGACGAATCCTATTTAAGAGGGATAAAATATAACACTCTGGTAATTCCGACGACGACTATATTATAAGTGGAATTATACATGATATAAATCATGCTCAAGCGTGTATGTGCTCATGAAATATTTTTTCTGAATATTCGATAAAATTCTTTGCAGTTCCAATACAGAATTTATGTTATGTTCGATTCCAGATTGCCCTTAGTATTTGGGCCATAACATTTTCATACGATCTCTAATTATTATGAATTTTATATCTTCGAAAAGCTAAGACCAAGTCCTACAACTTCTGAGTTGGATATTTTTCCAAATTCGAATCATAAATAAGTCAAACATTGTGATTACCATGGATGCTATAGTGAAATTCGAGAATGGACTAGAATGGGTGATGTGGCACAAATCTAGCCATTCATGCCAAAAAAAAATCAGACAGTTTGTCCTATAAATATGACATTATTCATTCATCTCTCTTTCAAGCCCAAAAACAAGAAGAGAAAAGACAAGAATAGAGGATCTCATGCTTCCTATCTTCCCATTATCTTCTTTTTCAGGTCATTCTTGATCCATCCAAGCACATTTCCAAGCATGGTAAGCTTAATTTATCTTTTCATCTTCTCATTTTTCAGTTTTCAGTTTTGGGCAAAGAAAATAAAGCCCCAAATTCGTACCAAGCATACCCTAGGGATTGGATTTGTTTAATTGGCCTTGATGGTGTTGTTAGCATGCATTTTGAGATGTGTCTTGATACTATTAGCATGGAATGAAGTCTTTATGTGTATGAATGTGTTGGGGGATTTTATTTTTTGATGTGATGATACTAGAATAAATGGTTTGTGTTTATGTTGATTTATATGAAATGGTTTATGTCAAGTTGAGTTGAAGTTTAGATGGTGGTGTTGAAATTGCTTGGGCATTGTCATTGAAGAGATGATGCTTGGCCCTGAAATCGGACTAGCATCGCGACGCCAATGGACTAGTGTCGTGACGCAAAACAAGGAGGTGCTCTCTGCCTCGGTTATGTTTGACTGGGTGTTGTGATGCTCAATACTTGGCGTTGCGACATGGAGCAAGAAGAAGATCTCTCTCAGATCTGATCAAGTGGGAGTCGCGACGGGGAACACTTAGCATCGCAATATGTAACAATAAATTCTCTATGTTTCAGTTTGATCGTATGAGGGTCGTGACGCGTAGCAAGAACAGTTTCATCCCATTTCAGTTTCGTCTAAGGATGTTCAAGTCAGTTAACACGTTAGCTATCCCGACACGTATGCAACATGCATGAGCATCCACTTCATCCATGACCATGATTAGCTTCTAGTTTATATATGCTAACCATACTCGAATACATGATGGACTAGTTTTTCCGTGGGAATCTCTTCAGTCGCATCCAAGATCATTGGCAATAGTTTTTAATATGTGAGTGGATATTTTATTTTCAAGTTGATATTTACTTATTTGTTTTTGAATTGAGAATTAATTTTAAGCGCATAGGGCATTAGCTGAGTTGATTTCTAGTTATTTAATGAATGATAATGTTTTGAGAAGTTTTGAGTTTAAAAGCATGATTTTGTGATTTTTGGAGGCATAAGGGAAAAACCCACCTCATCTGTGACTTATGGAATTGATGTATATAACATGTGCACATGTAGAACGGGACTAGGGGACGGCGATACATAACTCCCCTAGATCCTAGTTTTAGGGCTAGGGGGACGGCGATACGTAACTCCCCTAGACCCTAGATTCAGGGTCAAGATGATGGAATGGATTGAGGGACGACGATACATAATGCCCCAATATCATGGATTTGCACACTTGGCTCCAGTTCAGTGGCTTGGGGGACGGTGATACGTAACTCCCCAAGACACAAGTTTAGGTGTATGGGTGACAGCGATACGTAACGCCCCCCTGTGTCAGGTTTTATACAGATTCTCAGAGATATGATTTTTAGAAAAAATAGTTTTAAGAAAGATTTTTCAAGAGAAACAATTTTATGAGAATCTCAAAGTTTTACATACATAAATGATTTCTAGAAGAGTTTTCACAGAAAGAGATATGTTTTCAGATAAGAAATAATTTTCAGAAAAGATCATTTTTTTCTTGAGATGATTTTGATTTCAGAAAAATGAATGTTTCATAAAGTATTCCAGTTTTTGTTTTAAACCGTCCACTCACTAGGTTGTTCAAACGATCTAACCCTCTTTCTATTTTGCAAGTTTACCCAAAGGACAAGCTCGAGAACTGATGGTAGTCACTATAGTGTTTGAGTCCACCAGATCGAGTACAGAGGTTTAGCACAGTCAGTGTCAAAGTAAAGTTACATGCAGACATTAATAGTGTATAAGTTATTGTAAAATGTTAAAAGTGTCCATAAACAGAGTTGTAAAGTGAAGTATTATTGAGTACACATATATGAGTTTTAGAATGCATTTTATGCTGTTGAGTTTGACTATGGTCCTCGTGCATGAGTTTATATTAGAAATGGGATTAGCAGTGATGTTCACAGTCAGAAAGTTCAGAGGCTCAGGGGGATAGGACAGTGCATTCTCTGCCGGTAACACCTCCGGAATGGGGATGTTACAGAGTTATGCTCATAAAATTATTCTCTAAACAATTTAGAGATTAAAAGTCACATAAAATTTTTATTTTTTTCCTTTCAACAATTGAGAGAAAAGAGAAGAACTAGAAAGCTAGGTTTTGATCACAATGAGACTCCACCAAAAATGAAAACAACTTTTCATTATATACTTAGGGTTTATGTTGGATTAATTTGTAACTAAAATTACAAAATCATCCCCAAAACCCCTAAAAAAATATATACATATGCATTCTTGTAATATCCAAATTCAATTTTTGGTTTAATGTATCATGAATACATTGGTAAGTTACAAGATAAAAAATTAACTTCCATTTGTTACAATTCAAAATTGTAACTCCTTTTGAATTTATGATTATTAAAAAAAAAAATTAAAATTCATCAATTTCAAAATAACGTTTCAACTAAATGATCATTAAATGAACACTTTATGTTAAACTAGTTTAACATATTTTTATTAGTATGACTTTAATTATTGATATCATCAATAATATATGTGAGTTTATATTTAGACCATCTAATTATATATAATTGTTACAATATATCGAGCTAGCACAAGGACCAAATGGACAATAGTTCCGAGCTTTAATAATCCCAAAATATTAATTAAACTATATAATTAATTATTCTAAATTATTAACTTCGGATTATTCCACTAAAAATCTAAAATTGCACCCGCATTATCGTAAATAAATAATATAAGTCGAACTACGTCAGTAACCATCGATATAATCATTACATACAGATTGACCCTTCACGAGTATCTCATAATTAGAGCCGGGTCATAATATCTGTTATATCCTTCTAATTATTTTTACTTTATGTACTATTTATTCTATAATGAAAAATTTATTCATAACTATTATGAATATTAATCTTTCTATTCGTAAAAGAAATACTTGAGCGCTCTAATCGTTCAAGTACCGAATCAACCCTTAAGGAAAATACTCTTCTACTTCTCGCAAGAATGAGTGAATTCAATATCTATGTAAAACATCCCCAGCTACACACCAAACTGTGTCCACCTTTATAAATCAAATGACATACCCTACCATTCAGGAGTTCGTAGTATACTTGATCGGTGAAATCACACATGTAACGCAAGTGCACGTATCGCTCAAGCAGTATAAAAATACGATCCCACGTGGACTTAATTTCTCACAATGTTATTAATTTATTGCAGTTAAATTTCTACAAGTATCTAAAAATTGATTGTTGTTTGGTTGGTGATTTTGACTAGGAATAGAAATTAAAACAATGCGAAAGTAAATTCTAAAAAAGAAATCAATATTATGAAACTATCTAGGGTTGTGATTCCTTCAAATATTCTTTTAAAGATGAAGTTATTGTTGGACAATTATGACCCATAGCGTCACTATTTGTACAGATCACGGTGTTGTTGTACAAATTAACTATGTGACAAAGGGGATTGCACTCTTATCATTTGTGATTAGATCACCTAGATATATAAATGATAGGAGGTCCCTGAGATTTGTTCCTGGATTGAGAATGATATGAGCCAGTATCAATCCACGAAGGATAAATCATTAAATATCCCTAGTCAGAGCATTATCGAGATTGGACATCGATGAATGCGTAAAAGACTAGTATTACACTTGTGCGCGTTGTGAGGACACAGCGACATAGTTCTCATATATTTGGGTATAGGATACTCATGCAAGTGTAATAGGAGGTTGTGTTTCACCGATGGTACGGGAAACAGCTTCGCTCTGGATAGGACCCCCTCGGAATTCCATTGGTAGTATGACTATGTGTCTATGGAAATCCGAAATCAGGGTAGGTGTATTTGGTCTTAACCTGAGACTTGCACCGCTAATGCATACGACAATCAATATACTTTGGTTGAGGTCGTCCAGGGCTTTAACCGGTTTCTGTGTACGCCAATTCTGGGTATATCGAGAATCGTAGTGTGTTGGGTGTGATGTCAAGACGGAAGTGTCACTCCAGTCATATGGAGTTGATGATCACGCAGAGATACAGAACTGGTTCTCTATATAAGGTTGCAACCGTCGGGATAATATGACTTGTTCATGATTATCCGATATTAAAGAGACTAGTTGCTTGTAATCCGCTATATGCTTCGTACGGGGCAGACACTGTACCAGCCCCAGGCCTCGCATGTGATCATCCGATACTGGACAGAAATACGCAATACTACGTATACTACGCCTGATACAGATCCTTTATTCCTGTAAGGATATTTCTGGAGAATTGGGTAGGCATGGCGCTTTTCAAGAGGCCAACCTTGTCTTGTAAATCGGTATAAATATAGTACGAGGTACTTACGTGTTCGGATAGTCTGACGACCGAATTTACTGCCAACATATCCGGGGATCTCATGGGTCGCTTCCCAAAGATTCACCGATGACGTATGACTCGCACTTTAATTAATCTGGGATTAATAAGATGAGAGAGAAAATTAATTTGAGATTAATTGCGGAGATATTTTATCTGGGATAAAATATCATTTAAAGAGAGATAATGATTAATTTGGAATTAATCGATTAATTAATATATTTGATAAATTAAACAAAATTGGATTTCGACGCGGAATTAAAATTATATTTTAAATCGGGTGAACGAATTAATTTAGAATTAATTGTTGGCGACGTGAAAAGTGATTTCGCTAGGCGTAATCATTTAATTACGACGCAACAGAAAATTTGTTAATTTGGAATTAGCGAACCCGAGCCCGGGATTATTTGCGAGCGCATTCGCATTTCAAATTCGACCGCGGCACGTCAAATCAAGCGTCAAATCGCTAGTCGCATCTAGAGTCACATCAAGCGTCAAATCACTTGTCACTTTGAGTGATGTGACTTTACAAGTTGATTGACTTGTGAGTGATGTGATTGAGTGATGTGTGTGGTTGGCATAAATGGCTTTAATTGGTTTGACTTTTCAAAAAGCCAAAATTTGGTATATGTTTTTGGAAAACAAATAAACCTAAAGACAATTACACATTTTATAATCTCTCCTCTCTTTTCCCTCTTCTCTCTCTCGCCCAAACAAGGGGTTTCTTCACTGGTTTTCTACTGGGCAAAACGTGAGCAGTGAAGGGGAAGCAGTGCGTTTTTGTGGCAAGAACAAGAGTGCTAGCACACTCCGGGATCAATGCGAAGGTGATAGGGAAGTCCACCCATGAGCCGGGAATCGTTTCGCAAAGCTTGGAGCTTGATTCTTGGTGATCAAAACCGAAACCAGTGAGCAAATTCACTGCACTGCCGTGAGCAGTCCACTGCCGAGCAGATTTCATTTTTGTTGCCTCCGCGTCGCTCAACCGATCGATGTAAGTATTCCGCAACTTCTTCGAATGTATTCACACATGTTCATGCTTGATTTGTGATCCTTGGGACCCTTAGAATCTCCAACAATTGTATCAGAGCTTGGTTTAAAGCATGAAATTGATTTAGGGTTTAAAATTGGGCAAACTTGATTTTGAGCATGATTAATGAAATTGGATGGATTAGTATGCTTAAATATGTTTGAATTAAGGATTGATTGGATCAATTTGTTGAAATTGTGTTTGGAACAAATTTCCCCAATTTTTGGTGTGTTGACCGAAAGTTTAGAGCCCTAATATGTCTTGGGATTTTTGATTTTTGACAATTGGATGTGTTAGAAATCATTCGGGATAATGATTTAATGTCGATTGTGGAATTAATTGGATTGAATTCGAATCGGACGTAAAATCCCCAAATTGCCGAGAGCATTAGAAGCATGATTGGGTTTGATTTTTATTAATTTGTGTTGGACACTAATTAATGTAAATGAGCATGATTAATTAGCCTAATTTTTGTTTTGGAAATATTGATTTGGGTGATTAATTATGTTAAGACACTTTAGTTAATTAAATGGGAATTTTGGAATTTTTGTGTTTAATTAAATTGGGCTTGAAATTGTATTTGGGCTTAAATGTTGTTATTGGGCTTAATGGGCTTTGTTGTACAAAGTTGGGTTAAGGCAAATTGGATTGGATCCAATTGGGCCCAAAACCGCTTCCATAAAGCCCAAATACAACAAATGGGCCTTTAAAGTTTAATTGAGCCTAATGAGCCAAGATTGATTTCTAGGCTTATGGGGTAACTCCCGGATTGGATTTTGGTTATTCGGTTTGACCCGAGTTGACCAAAAGCCCACGCCTTAAGGAATTAATTAAAAGCCCATGCCTTAAGGAATTAATTAAAAGCCCATTGGACTTTAATTAAATTGACATTAGACGTTAATCGGGCTTTGAGACCCGTTGCGATTAAATTTGGAATTTAAGTCGTAAAGTTTTATTAATAAAGTGTAGTATTTAATTTGGAATTAAATAGTGAATTAGAATTAAATACAAATTGAATTGGAATTAATTGTGTAGTTTAATTTAATTCGAGAATTCGTACTTTAAGTACTTATTCGCAAAATGAGTTTGACTCGAGCAAAATCAAATCGTTGTTTGAACATTGGATGATCACTAAATATCAGATTAATTAATTGGATTAGATTAATTGATAACATGCTTATGTGAATACATGGTTGCGATGCATGAATAATGTATATCGGATGGATATTAGATGGGTGGGGCTATTTTAGAATTTGTTGTAATAAATTCGATTTATTAATTGGACCTGCGTGTCCAACCTTATTACCTCTCATTTCTTTGTATTCTCTTCTCACCTATTCCCCTCAATGTAAATGAGGTTTCTTTAGAAGTGTACTGTAACGGGTAGAAGTAATACATGTGCTAGCGGGAGAGAGAAATGGAGAGATTTGATCTAGGATCAATGTGTAAAGTATCCATCCGCATATCATTATTATTTTTCATATGCGATTTATTATGTGTTTAGAATGCATGTTTAAGGGTGTATAATGATGAGACCTTAACAAAGATAATAAATTGGTTGCCAATTTGCACTCGAAAAACCCTCGCAAAATATTAAGCGTCTTTCCTTCCATTGAGTGATTCTTACTCAAGATCTAAGACGGCATTGGTTTGTTGGCCAAAGTCAAGGCCTTTGTCTGTCGAAGATGTGTTTGAATCACGAAGGCTTTGTTACATGTCAGTGTCTAGTCCAAGTTGTGGTTTGTTGGCCAAAGTCAAGACCACTTCTTGTCCATCGACATTGATTACGAAGCTTTCCAGGGTCAATGGGTCGCGCTTGACTGGGATCACTAAGTTTGTTGTGCCAAAGCCAAGGCTTAGTTGATTCAGAGGAAAAAGGTTAGGTAATACATTGGATGTATTGGCATATATAAGATATATGTTTCGGACTTCGATGTCCCCCTACCGGATCTAGGAATTGGATTGGATCCAATCGATCTTAGAGATCTACCTAGTTAATTATCATACAATTTGTTGGCCAAAGTCAAGATTTTGTGATATTTAACGGGATCCTAACTCACTAGGAAATGCGGTTTCCCGAGTACTCGACAGAGGGTTAGAGGCTCGTCGAAAAATAGTGGGAGGCAAGAATTGAATTTGCAATATTTGTTCAATTACTCGCCATACGCGCTCAAACAAATATCATTCGTCGTTATAAATTAAATGTTAGTTGGACTAATATTTAAATGTTGTTTTAATAAATAGTTGGAATATATATTCAAACTATTCATTTATAATTGATTTTATAATTGGATTATAGTAATAAATATAATTGATTTTTATTCTATTAAAGTATAGTTGATTATATAGTTGGACTATAGTAATCATTATATTAAATAGTACCATAATCGTTGATTAAATAGTTGGACTATTAGAATCAAGATATAAATTGAAAGATTGACGTTTAATACATAATCCTAGGGAAAATGTGTTTAAATGGTTTAATTTTCAAATTAGGAATAATTTCAGGATGGTCCTGGAAAAATAATAAGTTATTTTATTTGATAAAATAATATATTAGGCCTAAGCCCGGAGTTAAGCAAATAGTAGAGCATGATCTTGGGAAGATCATGTAATGATAACTTAGGTGCTTAATCCATTAAGCTTGTCGCAGTAGACTCCTTAATTTCTGAATCAGAACTAAGGATAAGATCCTTAAAGTATGATAATGAAATTGAATGATCTTCTTAAATCTATCCTTAGATTTTAGAAGTACTAAATTGTAATAAACACTCTTACAGGGTTAATGACTATTCTCAAGGAGATAAAGCCAAAGTTTGCAATTAGGCAAGTAGCGCAAGGCGCACCTTGCTTCGATATTCTAGAAGGCCAAGGCTTGGCCAAAGGCTTTTGGAATGTGAAAATGGCAAAGGCAAAATCATTATAATCTTCTGGGAAGATAAAGAACATATCCTAAAATGTCTGCACAATTGTGGCAAATGGGATCGCGGAAGCGTGACTGCCGTTTGAAAAAAGCAGACATGAAGGAATTAAAGACGGTGCAAGGCTCCGACTTCAAATATGTTTGTCAAGATTGTGTTCACTACTAGTATTGAAATTAGATTTTAAATACTTAGTGTGGTACATAAATATATACTGATGTTCAGAATCTGCTATAAGTAGGATTAGGAAATTGTTATAACGTAACTAGTTTGACTAGATACATTATCTCTATATCAGTGGTTTAACCCGCTGCGGGTGAACCTTTATATTTTAGAACACTAAAGTGTTTCATTATGTAAAGATTATATTGAGAGAAACACATTAGATGTGAATAACAGAATTTATATTTTGAATATAAATAAATCTCAAACGAATATAATGACAAACAAATAGCTCAAACTGATTTGATCAGATGAAACATATTGTGGCGTTGTAGTCTGAGACACAATCAAACAAGGCTCGTATATCCACACTTTTGAAGATTGGGTACTCGGACTGATTTGATTCCAATCAAATAAAGTCTACGAATCTAGTTTATTGGGCAATGTGCCTAAAACACTATTTACTTGGTAAAAGTGTAAATGCCACCAATCTGTTAGCCCTAGTTCATAGTGAAGCAAATGGGCCCATGTCTAGCTAGGCTAGATGTGGATATGAATATTTCGTGACCATACGGATGTGGCATCGCGTTATGGTTATGTGTTTCTTTTGAAGAACACAAATTAGAAACTTTTAAAGTTTCGACACGAAATAGACGAACAGATCGGCTAAAGTATTAAACTGTCACGGTAAGACCGTAATGGAAAATATTTAAGCAATAAGTTTCTAATATACTAGAAAGAGTATAGTATTCTTTCAAATGAGGACTCCTCCCGGAACACGTCAAGGTGACGGTGTGTCCGAACGGATAAACCGAATTTTGTTGGACATGATAAGGTTAATCATGAGTCGCTCTGAGCTACCATTTCCTTCAACGGATAAGCATTAACAGTGCAGAACTTATTTAGAATAAGGTTCCATAAAAATCTGTTTGACAGATTTCGTGCCAATTGTAGGTTATCCTAGGGATACCATAAGTATTGTACTTATACATCTCACCTGAGAACAATTAGATTGTTGTTCACCATGTGGTTTTCCTAAGAGGAATACCGATATGCAGTGGTAAGTGGGAGGATAGTAAAACTCGATGAAAATCGGAGTAATACTATTCCAGACATCGAATCCTAATGGAACACTTATAGTTCATCAAGGATGAAACTATACCATAATCTTCGTATACACAAGAACCGCGTATGTCGGAGAGTCAGAGAACATCCTGGGTATGGGTTTCTGATCTCACCTTATAAAGATATTAATCTTTTGAGGTATACCAACTGACTACGTATGAGGAAGTGATACAAGGTATCGACTCCCTATTATGACAAAGTGTCATGAGTCCGAAATGGATTCCATGTATATCAACTATGTTTGGATACTAGTTGATGTACCACAAGGCATTGTGCCTATTGGTACTTTATAAGTCTTCAAGGAAGACGTACATGGATGGCAACATACCAACGTATAAAGCTAGGCTTTTAGCGGAAAGGTATCGTTATCAACATTGTGTTGATTACGATTCAACCTTTTACCTGTTGCCATGGTAAATCCATTTGGATAATGCTTGCTAAAGCTGCGTGTTTCATTTATGAAATATGACAGCTTAACGGGTTAATCGCTTTCCTGAAAAGGAAACCTTTTGGAGGTTATTTAAAACATCCTGACGATTTTGTCGTACCAAAACTAGCAAACAAGGTTTGCGGGTTATTCGATCCATATTTGGATTGAAACAAGCATTAGCTTCTTGGAATTATCATTTTGATATAATCATAATAGTTTATGATTTAATTCAAAACGAAAATGATTCTTGTGTATATAAGAGGGTTAGTGGGAGCGCACTGACAGTGGCTGTCCTATATATAAATAATGATAATATGTCATTTCTTGGAAATGATATTCCCATAATAACAATCGGTGAAAGCTAGGCTTTCGAGAAAAAGTCTCTGAGAAACTCGTACATTGAAAAATGTACGCGACCTGGTATCTCATACGCTTTGAGCATATGGAGTCACAAACAGGCCAATCCTAGTGATAGTCACTGGATTGAAGTTAAGAACATACTTAGTGTCTTAGAGAACTAAGGATGTTGTCTTAATCTATGGAGATGGAGAACTTGAAGTGACTGTGATCACTACTGCAAGTTTCCTAAACCGATAAGACGACTAAAAGTCGCAAACGGTACTACAAAGTTTGAATAACGGAACAGTGAGATGGAAATCTTCCAAGCAAGATATTGTTACCGAATAAACAACAAATGCGGGTTATATGTGCTGCAGCTGAGGCGGCAATAGAAGCATTCTGGGTCGATAAATAAATCTAATTAGATTAGATATAGTTCTGTTAGCAGCTGAGCTAGGCTTGAGCACAGGCTAAAGAATTAATGGTCTCATCAATGATCTAGATACATACTTCGATATTTATTTGATTCGTTCGGATCATACATCGTGGCGATGTGATGATCGAATAAATCGTATCAAGATGATAATCAAGAAAATCCGCTAACGAAAGCATTTCTCAGCAGTTTGAGCCAACCGTACATAGTTCGGGTGTAAGACACTCGAGTGACCAGCTACAGGCCAAGTGGGAGATTGTTGGACAATTATGACCCATAGCGTCACTATTTGTACAGATCACGGTGTTGTTGTACAAATTAACTATGTGACAAAGGAGATTGCTCTCTTATCATTTGTGATTAGATCACTTAGATATATAAATGATATGAGGTCCCTGTGATTTGTTCCTGGATTGAGAATGATATGAGACAGTATCAATCCACGATGGATAAATCATTAAATATCCCTAATCAGGGCATTATCGAGATTGGACATCGATGAATGCGTAAAAGACTAGTATTACACTTGTGCGCGTTGTGAGGGCACAACGGCATAGTTCTCATATATTTGGGTATAGGATACTCATGCAAGTGTAATAGGAGGTTGTGTTTCACCGATGGTACGGGAAACAGCTTCGCTCTGGATAAGACCCCCCTCTCGGAATTCCATTGGTAGTATGACAATGTGTCTATGGAAATCCGAAATCAGGGTAGGTGTATTTGGTCTTAACCTGAGACTTGCACCGCTAATGCATACGACAATCAATATACTTTGGTTGAGGTCGTCCAGGGCTTTAACCGGTTTCTGTGTACGCCAATTCTGGGTATATCGAGAATCATAGTGTGTTGGGTGTGATGTCAAGACGGAAGTGTCACTCCAGTCATATGGAGTTGATGATCACGCAGGGATACAGAACTGGTTCTCTATATAAGGTTGCAACTGTCGGGATAATATGACTTGGTCATGATTATCCGATATTAAAGAGACTAGTTGCTTGTAATCCGATATATGCTTCGTACGGGGTAGAAATTGTACCAGCCCCAGGCCTCACATGTGATCATTCGATACTGGACAGAAATACGCAATACTACGTATACTACGCCTGATACAGATCCTTTATTCATGTAAGGATATTTCCAGAGAATTGGGTAGGCATGGCGCTTAGCTAGAGGCCAACCTTGTCTTGTAAATCGGTATAAACATAGTACGAGGTACTTACGTGTTCGGATAGTCTGACGACCGAATTTACTGCCAACATATCCGGGGATCTCATGGGTCGCTTCCCAAAGATTCACCGATGACGTATGACTCGTACTTTAATTAATCTGGGATTAATAAGATGAGAGAGAAAATTAATCTGGGATTAATTGCGGAGATATTTTATCCGGGATAAAATATCATTTAAAGAGAGAAATGATTAATTTGGAATTAATCGATTAATTAATATATTTGATATATTAAACGAAATTGGATTTCGACGCGGAATTAAAATTAGATTTTAATTCGGGCGAACGAATTAATTTAGAATTAATTCGTTGGCGACGTGAATAGTGATTTCGCTAGGCGTAATCATTAAATTACGACGCAACGGAAAATTCGTTAATTTGGAATTAGCGAACCCGAGCCCGGGATTATTTGCGAGCGCATTCTCATTTCGAATTCGAGCGCGGTTTAGGCATTGCATTTTCGCATGTGAAACCCGATGATGAGTCTCAGTTGGAGGCACTACCTTTTTAGCTAAGGATATTGCGGGAAACGGAGGTCGAAAGGGGAAATTCAGAATAAGTACGTCATCAAGTTCATTTCACAAGTTCACTGTCTTCGTTAGTGCTGCGTTCGTTACTTCGTTCGAACGTAATGTAGATTGCGGACGTTCGTGTAGCGTTCGAATGGGCGTTCGAACGGAGTCGGTATTTCTGGTTTTGCTGCTAGCCTCGCACCCCAGCCCAATTAGCCCCCCAAAGCCCATAAAACACATCCCAATTAATAAAACACATTTAAAACACATGGGAAATTAAATTAAATATTAAATAAAATAATTAAACCATTTACCAATTAAATAAAACATAAAATATAATCATACCTAATAAAGATGAATCAAATATATTATATACCAAACTAAACAAATCACATACTAAATTAAAAGGATGTCATGCCTAATTAAAATCAATCATAACAAATTAAATATTTTGTGTTCCTAATCTAGCCAAGATTTGTCTCCCCTCAATCTTTGACTTTCCTTGCTCAAACACCAAATCATCTCTCTTTAATGCCAAAATCCCTTCCTTGTGAGACAAAGTGAAGCCCTAGCCCTTCTCTATATAAACAACCCCTAACCAAGACATGCACTCCCCTAGCTCATACAGATAACTCACAGAAAAATCATAAGACAAAGAGCCTTGGCCACTCACGGCAATAGCAACAGGAAGAACACAAACCATTCCCCTCATCTCCTCCACTCCATAACTGAAAACAGCACCCTCCTAAACCTCTACCCATCACCGAAAATCTCCCCATACAGCAGCCCTCCCTCACAGAAAATATACCTCCAAACAGCAGCCCAAACCACTCCTATTAGCCCTCAAACAGTCCCTAAAATCCCTAAACCTGGAACATAAAAACTGCACTTAATATCCTTAAAATAATCACACAAGACTACACCAAAAACCCACAAAAACACTCGGAACATTCCATTGAAACGTCAAAACAAGTGACCTGAACAGTGAGCAGAAAAACAGAGGCCGAACAGCAGCAGAACGGAGACTGAACAGCAAGCAAAACAGCAAAACAGTGGGCTAGGACGCTAAACCAGTGAACCTTAGAAGTTGAGGAGCTATACCCTTTGGATAAAATGGGGGTTTAATCAAAGGCATTTTAAGGCTAGATGATGGTTGGGTGTCTTCCTTCATTCACTACTTTTCTAGAAGGAAAAGCTGTGAAGGCACCTATATAACCATCTACTCGTAGCCTATTGTGATGGACTAATTTGGAGGACTCGTTGTTTATTCCTGACAACAAGCGATAAGAGCCTAAGAGGCTTGGGTATTTAAGTGAGCCTCGCTCCACCTTCCCTATGGGGAATCTACAACGGGAAATCCATTTGACAGTCTGTCACACACCATAGCTCATTGGCAGGTACCTTAGTGTAATAAAAAGGGTGCGCTCACTTGGTCGCTCGGACCCTTGATTGTGGAGACCTAGTTGTGGGCCATCCTTCGCCGATGAGAGCCTTTGTCTATACTCTTGTGAACCCACCCATAGACTGGGTTTGTATGGTTAAAATAACAATTATTTCCTTGAGTATGCGCTAGTGGACCATCCTCATTTGGATGCAGTTGGACCATTGTCAGAAATGCGGACTTGCTGGGCCATTTAAACTGGGGTGAGTTCGTACCTTATGACCATTGGGCCCAAAGCTTCTGAAATATTGATGGGCCATTCTGTAGAAATTATTGTTTTATGTTTGCATTATCTTCCTTTTATGCTTGTGTTTGGGAACATCGTCGTTTGGATCCATTTGGACCATTTGTCATGGGATATGGGCTTGTTGGGCCATTTAAACTGGGACAAGAATGTATTTTATGACGATTGGGCCAAAGGCTTCTAAGTGATTGATGTGCCACTTTGTGATTGTGTTCGGAACGTTACCATTTGGATTTAGTCGGGCTCTTTGTCATGAGATGTGAACTCATTGGGCCATTTAAACTGGGATGGGTTCACTCCTATGACAATTAGCCCGAAAGATTCTAAAATGATAACGGGCAGATTTGTTTGAGAGTTTTAATTGATTTAGTATGTTATATATGTTACATGCATCTCATGCACCTCATACATACATATATCATGTTAACACCATCTATGTCTCAAAAAGACATCATAGATACCGTTTGGGTTAGAGAAGGGACAAGACTCACTAAAAGAAAAAGTATGAGTGAATCTGATAATGAGGTGTCCCGTATGGATCAGTTAGAGAACGGTCTCGCCAAGATCACTGAACAGTTGCAGGCTTTGACTACTGTTGTGGCTAGCATAGCCGGGTCTCGTGCTGGGGGTAGTTCTGGGGATGTAAGACAAGAGGAACCTCCGAACAGATTGGGGGATGATATCCCCGCTTTTGATGATGATATGGCAGAGTATGCAGTAGGTAGAGTATCTGGGTCTCAGGCAGAGTTACAGAAGTTCCGGGATCAGGTTGAGTCGGTTACCCGCAAGATGAGGGGTAAGAATGAGGATTTGCTGGATTATGACACACTGACTTTCGAGGAACAGTTGCCGACACAGTTCAAGATGCCTGATATGGCTAAGTTTAACGGGAATGGGGATCCAAGGGTGCATCTCCGACAGTTTGTATCAGTCATGAGTTCAGTTGGCTTATCTCAGCGCCAAGTGCAGAAAATGTTTGGAATGTCGCTTGAAGAAGCTCCCGTGGTGTGGTACCACAGTTTGGAGAAGAAAGTGAAGGAAGATTGGAGGGAGTTGGCTGACCTAGAGATCGATCTGTCACTCCGTGATCTGGAGAATGTTAAGCAGAAAGCGGAGGAGAGTTTTAATGAGTATGTGGACCGGTGGAGGAGTCAGTTATTGAAGATGCAGACTAGGCCCTCGGAGAAGGACCAGATTAAAATGATTATCAAAGGTACCATGCCCTCCATTTACAGCAAGTTGAGGAGGATGACCTCCATGATTGCAGACTTTCGGCAGTTAAGGGAAACTGTCATGGATATTGAAGAAGAAGAGGCCGAGAAAAGAAAATTATATGGTCTGAACAGGAGGCCCATTGGGGAAACATCGGGAACAAAGCTCGTTTCTGCTGAGATTGCCGCTATCCGGAACCAGTAGTTTTCCAACTTGGGAAGGCCCCTGTCCAAGGTGCTAGAGAAACTGAAGAGGCAAGGGCTCTTAAAACCCTTGGAAGCCAAACCATTACCCAATCCCCTACCATCACATTATAACCTAAGCCTTTACTGTCACTTTCACCAACAAAAGGGCCATGGCACCGACAATTGCGCCTGACTCCGCCATGAAATCCAAGACTTGATAGACTCCAAGAAAATACCTGACCCAGAAACAGAACAGCCTGACACACACAGAAACCCCTTACCCAATTACCGTGTCGTACCACCACCAGCCTACATGATCAATTCTGGCCTCCCAGAAGACCTTGTCCTAAAATCCTTTCATCCTCTAGCCTTTTGCCTGGGAATCTGGGATAATACTAGTGAAGATGAAACTGAGCAGGGGAAAAACTTTTGGCTTTATTTCTCTAGCAGTGACGAGGAAGAAGTAAGGGGAATGACGCGCAGTGGTCATTTTTACAATGATATGGCAGATAAGGGTAAGGAAGTTTTGACAGATGGTAGAGAAGTGGTTGAGACTGCAGAAAACACTGAGGGGGATATAGTGCCGAGGCAATTGAGGAAGACTAAAGCACAAATGAGTATCTGGGAACTGTTATGTGCATCTCGGGAGCATAGGCAGGCTATGGTTGAGGCCTTGAGCAAGATTGTGGTACCGGAAGACGCCAACCCTGCAATGTTTGTTGGGTCGGTTCAGAAAGAAGCTTTGCAGATATCTTTTTCTGAGGATGAACTCCTGGCGGAGGGGAGAAATCATAACAGGCCCCTATTTATCAGAGCCGAGGTGAGGGGCAAGAGAACTTCATGTGTAATGGTGGATGACGGTTCGTCCATCAATGTGTGCCCGCTGAAAATTCTGGCGAGATTGGGTATGAAATCAACAAACTTGGACCCCTCCAGTATGACTATTAAGGCTTATGATGACAGTAAAAGGGGAGTCGAGGGTACCTTTGTGGCTATGGTCAAGGTAGGACCGATTGAAGATGAGGTTGAGTTCACAGTACTGGACATCCCGGCTACTTTCGCCTTATTGTTGGGAATGCCTTGGTTTCACAAACTTGGGGGCGTGCCTTCCACTTTGCATCAGATGATCATGTTCCCGTATGAGGGAGAAGTTGTCACCATCCGGGCTGAGTTAGATAATGTCGTGGCTGCCTTGGAGATACAACCTTTCACGAGGTTTCAGGTGTCAGCTACTTTTGAGGAGTGGGTGGATCCTAGGGTGGCTAGGATTATGGAGAAAATGAAGTTTGAGCCGGGTAAAGGTTCAAAATTGCCAGATTTCAGAGGACAGACTACTCGGAAGGGTTTGGGGTACAAGTCTGATGAAGAAAAGCCAAAGGTCAAGAAAAAGGGCCTGAAACTGATGGAATGTTTTGTGAAAGCTTCAGGATATCAAGGGGAGCCTGAACCTATGGAAGTTAATGGAATTGTGGTACCTGGGTTTGAGATCTTCCAGGATATGTTGGGTAAGAAACTGATAGTTGAAGAATTGTGGAGAAAGAAGAAGAGAATTGGGAGGAAGAACTGATGAAGTTGGAGAGCCTGACTCTGGGAGAGGACGAAAAGCCTGAGGAAGATCTGATTGCAGAGGAAGAAGTGTCTATAGATGATGAAGACATTACCTTCCTTATTTGTTTGAATGTATTTCCGCATTATCCAATAATAAAGACATCTCTTTTGCTTACTTGCCTGAGTCATTTCCATTTACACTACACGAATCAAGCATATTTGACATCAGTTCAGCCATAACTATTGCATTTAACTTGGGTACATCTGAGAACCCCAAGGAAATTCTGATTGCAAGTGAAGTAACCTCCGAAGAGAGGGAGAAACTAGAAGAAGTGTTGGTCAAATATGCCAAAGTGTTTGCTTGGTCATATGAGGACATGCCCAGGGTAGACAGAAACATTGCCCAGCACACAATACCAACTTATCCAAATATGAGGCCAGTAAAACAGAAACTCCGACGGATGAGACCAGAATGGGCTGAGAAAGTCAGAGAGGAAGTTAAGAAACAGATAGATGTGGGGTTCCTGGAAGTAGTAAAATATCCTGAGTGGTTGGCTAATATAGTACCGGTGCCGAAGAAAGATGGGAAGGTCAGAATGTGTGTAGACTACAGAGATCTCAACAAGGCTTGTCCGAAAGATGATTTTCCTCTGCCGCATATAGATGTTCTGGTTGATAGTGCGGCTTTATCTGCTATGTATTCATTTGAAGATGGATTTTCAGGTTACAATCAGGTTCTCATGGCTGAGGAAGACAAACATAAGACTGCATTTGTTACTGAGTGGGGTACTTATTGTTACAAGGTATGCCGTTTGGGCTTAAGAATGCGGGGGCTACTTATCAGCGGATGGCCACTACACTCTTCCACGACCTGATGCACAAAGAGATTGAGGTGTATGTAGATGACATGATGGTGAAATCAGAGACAAGAGTTGGGCATATTGAAGCACTGGATAGGTTCATTCAGAGAGTTGACAGATACAACCTGCGGCTTAATCCCAAGAAATGTGTGTTTGGGGTGACATCAGGGAAATTGCTTGGTCATACAGTGGGAATGGACGGAATAGAGGTAGACTCCGAGAAGATCAAGGCAATCACAGAAATGCCTGCACCGAAGACAAAAAGAAGTCAGAGCATTCTTGGGAAAGATTCAGTACATCAGTCGGTTCATTACCAAGTTGACATCGGTATGTGAGCCTATCTTCAAACTGTTGAGAAAAGATCAACCAGTGAGATGGAATGAACAGTGTCAGACCGCCTTCGACAGAATCAGGGAGTACTTGGTAAAGCCACCAGTATTGAAACCTCCGAGACCGGGCAGACCTTTGATATTGTATTTGGCTATAGAATCAGAAGCACTGGGGGTTATGATGGTACAGGAAGATGAGACAGGGGTAGAACATGCAGTCTATTATCTGAGTAAGAAGATGCTCCCGTATGAGGCTCGATATCAGGAGGTTGAGAAGATCTGTCTTGCAGTGGTATGGGCTTCCAGAAAGTTGCGACATTACTTCCAGTCATACAAGATCCAGGTAGTGGCAAAGGAGAATCCTCTAAAATATCTTCATTCGGTGCCTTCGCTAGTGGGAAAATTGGGCAGATGGTTGGTATTGCTGACAGAATTTGACATTGAGTATCTCACCTCCAAAGTGATCAAAGGGCGAGCAGTAGCAGAGTTTCTGGCAATGCAACCTGTTAAGGGGGATCAGTATAAGTTTGAATTTCCAGATGAAGAGATCCAAGCAATAACAGTCCAGAGATGAAAGATGTATTTTGACGGAGTAGTGAATTACAAGGGAGCCGGAATTGGGATCGTGATAGTGAACCCCGAGGGAGAGACTTTGCCTTTAGCCAAGAGGTTGACATTCAGAGTGACTAATAACATGGCCGAGTATGAAGCATGTGCTTTCGGTTTGACAGCATTGATAGCCTTGAAGGCTGGGAGTGTGGAAGTCTACGGAGATTCTATGTTGGTGGTCCAGCAGATGCGAGGAGAATGGGAATTGAAAGAAAAACGGTTGAAGCCTTACCTTTTTCACCTCAGAAAGTTGGCACAGGTTATCCCCGAGTGTAAGTTTCAGCACTTACCAAGAGAAGAGAATCAGATGGCAGATGCATTGGCTACACTAGCAGCGACTTGGGAAAATCCAGAAAAGTTAGTGATGAGACTGTTGATACTGACAACAGTGAGCAGACCTGTTATAAGATTGAAAGAATTCTGGAAGTTGAGGTTGTTGGTTTCTATTTAGGTCCCAAGATCATAACAAGCATGAAAAACATGTGTGAATACATCAAAGGAGATAGCGAATACTCACATCGATCGGTTGAGACGATTCGGCAACAAACAAAATGATTTTGGCTTCCATTTCCACGCCCACTGTAGTGCAGTCCACTGCCATCAATTTTCAGTTTTGGATCTGAAATTTGGAGCTTCAATCTTCGTCGTTTGATTCCCGGCTCGTGGGTGGGTTTCCCTAACACCTTCGTATGCCTCTTAGAAGTGTACTAGCACTTGGATCTTGCCACAAAATCAAGCTTCTTCCTCTCTTGGACTGTCACATTTTTTACAGTGTTCACAGCCCCTTGGGCGTGAGCTTTGGAGAGAAAAGAGAGAAGGAGAGATGGATGGAGAGAGAGAGAGTTGTCTAGGGTTTTCTCAATATTCATCTAATGAATTATTAACCTTTTTCAAAAGTGTAGAGATCCCCTTTTTGTTATTCACCTTTAGGTAAAACCATTTTCACTTTTACCCTAAACTTGGTAGGTGTGGGTAAATGGTTTTTCAAAAGGCAAAACAAGGTAGTTGGGTGGTAGGTACACCTACCACACATGGGCCCCACATATTTGAATTCAAAATTCAAATATCTCTACGAACATTTGTCGCGGCTCGTTTCGTTTAATCCGATTAACGAACTTCCGTCGTTAAATAATTAAATCTAATTTAATTAATTATCGATGCCTCGCAAATATATTACGAACGTCGTTTACGAATTAATTCTAAATTAATTCGTTCGTTCGCATTAAAGTCCGACTTTAATTTCGTAATGAAATCCAATTCATATCAATATATCTGATATATTAATTTTAGCCCATTTGAATAAATTAAATAGAAAAATCAAATTTAACTATTAAATTTATTTTACCGATTAATTCCAAATTAATCGCGTTCTCTCTCTTTAGATGATATTTTATCCCAGATAAAATATCTCCGTAATTAATCCCAGATTAATTTTCTCTCTCATCGAATTAATCCCATATTAATTAAAGTGCGAATCATACATCATCGGTGAATCATTGAGAAGTGACCCATGAGATCCCCGGATATGTTGGCAGTAAATACGGTCGTCGGACTCTCCGAACACGTAAGTACCAAGTACTACTACGTTTTACCGATTCACAAGACAAGGTTGGCTTCTAGCAAAGCACCATGCCTACCCAATTCTCCGGAAATATCCTTACAGGAATGAAGGATCTGTATCAGGCGTAGTATACATCGTATAGTGCATATCGATCTAGTATCGGATGGTCACGTGCTAGGCCTGGGGCTGGAGCTGTGTCTGCCCCGTACGCAGCACATGTCGGATGCCTGGTAA
>SKCR01022522.1:0-35296 GCA_019454045.1 Zanthoxylum bungeanum
ATCATATCCATATGACTGAAGTGATACTTCCATCTTGACATCACACCCAATACACTATGATCTCAATATACCCAGAAGAGGCGTACACAGAACCTGTTAAAGCCCCGGACGACCAAAACCAAAGTATATTGATTGTCGCAAGTATTAGCGATGCAAGTCTCAGGTTAAGACCAAATACACCTACCCTGATTCGGATTCCCATAAACATATAGTCATACTACCAATGGGATTCTGAGGGGTCTATCCAGAGGGAATATGTTTCCGTACCATCGGTAAACAGAACCTCCTATTACACTTGCATGAGTATCCAATACCCAAATATACGAGAACTATGTCGTTACGCTTCCGTAACATGCACAAGTGTAATACTATCCTATTCCGCATTATCGATGTCCAATCTCGATAATACTACCACTAGGGATATTTAATGATTAAACCTTAATGGATTAATATTGTCTCATATCTTATTAATCCGGAACTAATCATATGGGAATGTCATTTCCAAGAAATGATATATCATCATCATATAGGACAATCACTGTCAGTGCGCTCCCACTAACCTCCTTATATACACAAGAATCATTTTCGTTTTGAATTAAATCATATACCATTATGATTACATCAAAACGCTAGTTCCAAGAATGCAATGCTTGCTTCAATCCATAAATGGATCGACTTAAATTGCAAACCTTGTTTGCATGTTTTGGTACGACAAAACCGTCAGGATGTTAATAAACATCCTCCAAAAGGTTTCTGTTAAGGAAAGCGGTTTTGACGTTCAGCTGTCATATTTCATAAATGAAACATGCAGCATTACTAAGCATTATCCAAATGGATTTTAATCATGGCAACAGGTAAAAGGTTTCGTCGTAATCAACACAATATTGATAGCGATACCTTTTCGCTACAAGCCTAGCTTTGTACGTTTGTATGTTGCCATCCATGTTTGTCTTCCTTGAAGACTCATGTAGTACCAATAGGCACAATGCCTTTCGGTACATCAACCAGTGCCTAAACTTGGTTGGTATACATGGAATCCATTTAGGATTTCATGACACTTTGCCATGATATGAGTCGATACCTTGTATCACTTACTCATACGTAGTCAGTTCGTCTTCCTCAATAAGATTGACATCTACATGAGGTGAGATCAGAAACCCATACCCCAAAGTTGTTTTCTGACTCTCTCCGACTTACGCGGTTCTTGTGTATTCGAAGATTGTGGTACAGTTTCATCCCTGATGAACTGTTTGTGTTCCGTTGAGGAATTAGTGCCTTGAACAATATTACTCCGATTTTCATCGAGTTTTACTTTTCTCCCACTTACCACTGCATATAGGTATTCCTCTTAGGAAAACCGCATGGAGAGCAACAATTACATTGTTCTCTTGTGAGTTGTATAAGTACTATACTTTGGTTTCCCTAGGATAACCCACAAATTAGGCACTTATCCGATTTGGGTTATAGTTTGGTATCATCCAAACATATGCCCAGCATACCCAAATGTTCAGGAATGAGAAGCCCAGTTTCTTTCCTGTTCATATCTAATATGAAGTATGTCTAACAGATTTTCATGGAACCTTATTCAAAATAAGTATTGCATTGTTTAATGTATATCCTTAGAAGGAAAATGGTAGCTCAAAGCGACTCATCATTAACTTTATCATGTCCAACAAAATTCGGTTTCTCTGTTCGGACACACCGTCAAATTGACGTGTTCCGTGAAGAGTCCACATTGAAAGAATACTATACTCTTTCAAGTAATTGAGAAACTTATTGCTTAAGTATTTTCCACTACGGTCCAACCGTAATGTCTTAATACTTTTGCCGATCTGTTTTTATACTTCGTGTCGAAACTTTTTGAATTACTCAAAAGTTTCTGACTTGTGTTTCATAAGATACACATAACCGTAACACGATGCCACATCCGTTAAGGTTACAAAGTATTCATATCCACCTCTAGCCTAGCTAAACATGGGCCCACTTACGTCACTATGAACGCGGGCTAACAGATCGGTGGCACTTGCACCTTTACCAAGTAAAATGTGTTTTAGGCACTTTACCTAATAAACTAGATTCGTAGACATTATTTGATTAGAATCAAATCCGTCCTAGTACCCACTCTTCGAAAGTGTGGATATACGAGTCTTGTTAATGTGTCACAGACAACAATGCCACAAATAAGTCTCTTCTGATTAATTCAGTTTGAGCTATTTGTTTGTCATGTTATATGTTTGAGATTTGTTTATATTCAAAATATAAATACTGTTATTCACATCCAATGTGTTTATCTCAATATCATCTTTATAAACAAAACACTTAGTGTTCTCGAATATAAATGTATACCTATAACGAGTTAAACTTAGATATAGAGATAATGTTTCTAGTCAAACTAGGTATATTTTAACAGTTTCCTAATTTAAGTACATGCCCAAAGGGCAGTTCCAAAATTTAGGTTTCTACGATTAAAACAGCGACTCTCGTCCCATTTCTGACTCGCAGGTCAATCTCATCTGAAGCCAGTCTCCTGCTTATCAGCAGATCCCGCACATCAGTACATATATTTATGTACCACATCCAGTATCTAAAATCCAATTTTAAAACCAGCAGTGGACATGTTTATAACAAACATACATGAAGCCGGAGCCTTGCCCGTCTTCACTTCTTTCATGTCTTCCTTGTCCATACGGCAGTCACGCTTCCAGTGACCCCGTTTGCCATTATTTAGGCAGATATTTTGGGATATGTCATTTGTCTTCCTAGAAGACTGTGATGATTTTTGTATTTGCCCTTTTCCACACCCCAGAAGCCTTCGGCCAAGCCTTGGCCTTCTGGGATGTTGAAGTAAGATGCGCCTTGCGCTTTCTTGCCCTTTTGCAAACTCTGGTTTTGTCTCATTGAGCATAGCCATTAACTCTCCAAGAGTTTTCTATTGCAATTAGTACTTCTAAGATCTAAGGATAGATCTATGAAGATCCTTCAATTTCAATATCATACTATAAAGATCTAATCCTTAGTTCTGACGAAGAAATTAAGGAGTCTTTGCGGCAAGCATAACAGATTGAGCACTAAAGTTATCATCACATGAATCTTCCAAAGATCACGTTCTACTATTTGCTCAACTTCGGGCTTAGGCCCGAGACGTCACTCTATCAAATAAAGTAACTTCTTGGCTCCCCGGACTATCCTGAGGTTTTATTCCCAATTTGAAAATTAAAGCCGTTTAAAGACATTTTCACCCAGGATTATGTTCTAAACACTAATCTTTCAGTTATCTTGATCCCAATAGTCCAACTATCCAATCAACGATTTCGGGTACAATCAAATATAATGATTACTATAGTCTAATTATATAATCAACTACTACTTGATTGGTAAATCCAAATATATTGATTACTATAGTCCAATTATATAATCAACTATAAATGAAGTAGTTTGAATACAGTCCAACTGTTTAATTTAAGACAACAATTAAATATTAGTCCAACTAATATATTTATTTAAATAATGACGAAAAATGAAATGAGCGCATATTGGCAAGTATCTAAACGAAATTGCAAATTTAGTACTTGCCTCCCACTATTTTTCGACGAGCCTCTAACCCTCTGTGGAGTACTCGGGAAACTAGTTTCCTAGTGGGCTAAGATCCCGTTAAATAACACATAATTTTGACTTTGGCAAACAAATTGTATGAAACTTAACTAGGTAGATCTTCTAAGATCAATTGGATCCCATCCAATTCCTAGATCCAGTAGGTGGACATCCAAGTCCGAAATATATATCCGATATATGCCAATATATCCAATATATTGCCTAACCTTTTTCCTTTAAATCAATTAAGCCTTGGCTTTGGCACAACAAGCTTAATGATTCTAGTTAAGCGTGACCCATTGACTTTGGAAAGCTTCTTAATTGATGTCGATGGACAAGAAGTGATCTTGACTTTGGCCAACAAATCACAACTTGGACAAGACATACGATATGGAATAAAGCCTTCATGATTCAAACACATCCGCGATGGACAAAGGTCTTGACTTTGGCCAACAAACCAGTGCCAATCTTGGATCTTGAGAGAGATTATTCAATGGAAGGAAATCGCTTAATATTTGTTGAGGGTTTTTCGCGTAATTGGCAACCAATTAATTATCTTTGATTAGGTCTCATCATACACCCTTAAGCATGCATTCTAAAACCATAATAAGGCGCGATAAATAAATTAATAATGATATGCGGATGGATATATAACACAATTTGTTCCTAGAACAAATCTCTCCATTTCCTATCTCATGCTAGCATTATTCTTACTTCTACCCGATTACATAACACTTCTAAAGAAACCTCATTTGTATTGAGGGGAATAAGTGAGAAGAGAATTACAATGAGAAAAGAGGTAATAGGCTGGACACGCAGGTCCAATTTAATAAATTCTAAATTTATTACAACAATTTCAAAAATTGCCTTCACCCTTCTAATATCCATTCGATATACATTATTCATACATACATCCAAGTATTCACACATAGCATATTATCAATCAATCTAATCCAATTAATTCTTTGATTAATGACCATCCAATGTTCAAACAATGATTTGATTTGCGCGAGTCCAACTCGTTTAAGAATAAATACTCAAAGTACGTATTCTTGAACTATATCGAACTATAATTTTAAATCCAATTTAAATTATATTCAATACTAATTCATATTTAATTCCAAATTAAATAATTACACTTTTAAAAGTGCCTTTTAGACTTGGATTCCAAATCCAATCTTTATGGGTCTCAAAGGCCCAATTAGTATCCAATACTATTCAATTAAAGTCCAATGATCTTTCAATTAATTCATTAGGCATGGGCTTTGGCAATTATGGGTCAAACCCAAGATGCCAAGGCCCAATTAGGAATCACCACATGCCAAAAATCAATTTAGGCCCATTAGGCCCAATTAAATTATTTAAAGGCCCAATTGTCATATTTGGACTTTATGGAAATGGTTTTAGGCCCAATTGGATCCAACCAATTATCCTAAACCAAACTTGGCCCAACCAAGCCCATTAATCTCAATTACAACAAATTAAATTAACTTATTATTCTAAATTATAAATTAATTCAATTCAAGTGTAATTAACATAATTAATTAACTAATCTAATGTTTCCAAAATATTTAATTAATCCAATTAATTATGCTCTTTAATTCCAATTCATGTCCAACATAAATTGAAGCAAAACAATTCATTATAACATGCTTCATGCTCACGGTTTTGACAAGAAATAATTATGCAATTTGATTCCAATCCAATTAAATCAACATCCAATATACATTTCATGCCAACAACACATCCAATATGTCAAATTTCAAAAATTCCCATGAGCTTATCTAGGGTATATATTCGGTCAACCTATAGGATTTGGGGATTTTTTATCTAATCAATATTTCACAAATCCAACAATGCACAAATCCAATTCAACATCATATAAGCTCAACCAAATCATCAATTTGAAGAAATTATGTTCTAAACACAAAAACCCCAAATAAAGTCCATAAACCCTAGAATTCCAAATCAAGCTTAGGATGGCTCTAGATACCATTGCTAGTCTCCAAGCCATGCCACAAGGTCACTAAGCATGATTAAAGTGCGAATAATCAAAGAGAGTTGCGGAAAAAATTACTTTGATCGGATGAGTTTCAAGACTTTTTATGCATTTCAATGGAAGCTCCAAGCTTTGAATGAAGTTCTAAACCTTTGGGTGAGTTTCTCTATCACCTTGATCCACTCCTTTATGTGCTAGCATGAACAAAATTTTGAAAGAAAATTTTCCCTTCCATGGCTTGAAGGTTTCGGCCAAATGAGAGAAAAAAAAGGAGAGAGTGAATAGTTGTTGTATCATAAAATAATTATGTGTTTTATATGGTTTCCAAAACCATATTGGATAAAAGCAAATGGTTTTATGAAAACCATTCACTATAACCAACTACCACTATCACCTTTAAGGTGACTAGACATCCATCACCAAAAAGTGACATTGATGTAAGTTGGTGGGACCCACTTTAAATTCAAAATTCAAGTCGGGCTCGATTTCGTTTATTCCGAATAAACGAATTTTCCGTCGCTACGTAATTAAATCCAATTTAATTAAATAATAATGCCTAGCAAAATCATTACGGAAGTCACTCGCGAATTAATTCTAAATTAATTCGTTCGCTTGAATTAAAATCCAATTTTAATTCTGCATTGAAATCTAATTTCAATTAACATATCTAATATATTATTTTAGCCCAATTAAATAAATTAAATAGTAAAATCTAATTTAACTATTAAATTTACTTTACCGATTAATTCCAAATTAATCGAGTTCTCTCTTCTCGACGAATTTAATCCCAGATAAATTCTCGACACAATTAATCCCAGATTAATTCTCTCTTTTGATATTAATTCCCAGATTAATTATTACCGTAATTAATCCCATATTAATTTTCTCTTTCATAATTAATCCTAGATTAATTTTTTGTTCGAGTCAAATCTCAACGGTGAATCTTCGGGGAGCGACCCAAGAGATTCCTGGATATGTTGATAGTAAATACGGTTATCAGACTATCCAAATACGTGCGTACCTAGTACCACATCCTTACCGATTTACAAGACATGGTTGGCTTCTAGCAAAACACCGTGTCTACCAAATTCTCCAGAAATATTCTGTAAACGAATATGTAATCTTTGTCAGGCATAGTATACGTAGTATTGCGTATTGCGATGCAGTATCAGATGTCACATGCTAGGCCTGGGGCTGGAATTGTGTCTGCCCTGTAAGAAATACATATCAGATCTCTGGTAACTAGTCTCTATAATCGGATAAACATGACCTAGTCATATTATCCCGATAGCTGCAGCATACAAGAGTACCAATTCCGTATCCTGCGTGATCATCATCTCCATATGAATGAAGTGATACTTCCATCTTGACATCACACCCAATACACTACGATTCTCAGTATACCCAGAAGAGGCGTACACAGAACCTGTTAAAGCCTCGGACGACCAAAACCAAAATATATTGCTTGTCGCAAGTATTAGCGATGCAAGTCTCAGGTTAAGACCAAATACACCTACCCTGATTCGGATTCCCATAGACACATAGTCATACTTCCAATGAGATTCTGTGGGGTCTATCCAGAGCGAACATGTTTCCGTACCATCGGTAAACAGAACCTCCTATTACACTTGCATGAGTATCCAATACCCAAATATACGAGAACTATGCCGTTACGCTTCCGTAACACGCACAAGTGTAATACTAGCATATTCCGCATTATCGATGTCCAATCTCGATAATACTACGACTAGGGATATTTAATGATTAAACCTTAATGGATTAATATTGTCTCATATCTTATTAATCTGGAACTAATCATATGGACTTTTATCATTTATTTATCTCGGTAATCCAATTACAAATAATAAAAGAGCAATTTCATTTGTCACATAGTTAATTTGTACAACAACACAATGTTCTGTACAAATAGTGATGCTATGGGTCATAATTGTCCAACAATAGTGTCATAAGGTCAACTGGTCTGGAAGTCACTGGCTCAAAGCTCGTTACATGGATTAAAGAGAAAGCTTAAGTAAATCAGACCATTCTTCTTTTTAATATTTGAGATCCGATCAATTAAGTCTGTAAGGGTATCTTAACACCTAGTTTCTTAAAGCCAACTAATTTGGGAGTCACTGACTCAAAGCTCGTTACAAAGATTGAAGATGTATTATTATTTTTTTTAAAAAAAAAAACTATTTTTGTATATAAATAAATTATCATTGCCAAATATGTGAATTCTGATATAACTTTAGAACAAAAATATTACTTTTTTTTTTCAACAAGACCTGTGAATATTATAGGTACAATGAATTGATTGATACTTTATTTTATGAGTGTATGGAAAAATGGTAAAAAGTACGGGATAATTTACCTATTTGATAATTTATAAAGAAATAAAATAATTACTGACTTGGATAAAAAAAATTTGTTTTCACTTAAATTATCAAGGACTAGTAATAAGCTAGTTGGGGTGTGATAAACATTAAAAAGTGTATACTAAATAAAAGAGAAACTAATTATTTACACTTATAATTTCAATAATCCCCTTAATTTAGAACATTTGTAAAATAATAATTAAATTTATGTTTTATATATTTTATTGTGGATTTTTATTTCTTATGTAGGTGAAATAATATTTTGGATGCATAACTAGAAAAATGGACATGAAATTTAGATTTTGGATGCTAAAAACTTAAAATGGCGTTCTAACAGTGTATATTTTTGGAAATTTCAACTTTCTGTAATTTTCGTATTTTGGCCATAAATTTTTACTCCGATTTCAGATTGATGCGATTCAAGTTTCAGATGAAAGAAGACTCAAATATCTGCAACTTTACTGTTGACAAGATTTTCTAAGTCTGATACTTTCAAGATCGAAATTGACGAAAATTCTAAAATATATTACATGTAATTATTAAAAAAATAAATAAATAATTGGTTGAGAGTTCCATCCACCTTTCGGTGGATGGGCCCCTCCACATATGCAACTCTTGACAATTGCAATTTACAATTGTCTTCAATAATTATAAATTACAATTGTGAAGAGCTGAACATCCTCTATAAATTACAAGATGCTCAACCTTCAGCCTTCGAACTTCATACTTTTTTTCAATTCTCTGATAGAATTTGGGAGAAAGTGTCTTTTGTGTTTTTTTTTAAGCATTCTTGTAATTTTTTTCTTTTTGTATTAAAATTATGTGTATTTTTTTATTTGGATCATGAGTAACTAATTTCAACATGCTCGGGTAAAGGGTGAAGTTTTTAATATGAAAATATAAATTAATCTTATTTATATTATAATATATAAATTATAATATAATGATTAATATTTAATTTAAATCTGGATTAATTATTGAAAATTTTTGTTACCGTAATATGGCTGATTTTATTTATTTTGCATAATTGAGTACCTAACTTGACTTATTATAGACAAATATTATCACCGCCTTTATGGCTGGTTTTATATGTTTTGGTATAATTAATTCCTGAAATAAATTAAATGGGTAATAATAACAATTTATATATTATAAAAAGTAAGATTTCTAAATTTGAAATATTAAAAATAGATCCTCTGGCCCCAACATTTTATTTTATTATTGCAGTCTATTTTAAAATTGATAATCACTTCAAATAATTCAATATTTTATTTTCATTCGAATTATTATTTTATTTTACTAAATCTATTCCATGTGGATCGACCTCGGACTTACCATGTTATTTTATTACTTCGACACTCTTATACTTGGGAGTAAAGAACCACTTTGTGAGTGTGTCAGTCTCCTTGTGTCATGATATTTTCAATAGGCTCACACAACTTCTCTTGCCTAACTCCTTATTGAATCACATCCTCATTGATGCACATTTGAATTTCTTTGTTGATCTCTTTATCAGACATCTGCACAATGTATGCTTCAAGATTGTCGATTTGGGGGTTCAAATTCAATGTATCATGATTGACATCATTTGATATGTCTGCCCCTAAGCCCTCATCTTGTTTTATTGATGCGGAGGGTATGGGTAGTTCATCTACTTGTGTCTCCTTATAAATGAACTTAGTGAACATATGGTTATATAGATCAATTCGAGACTCTGCTTGTTCGGACTCTTGACATAATACCTCTGACTCGTTATACCGCTCTGTCTCTCTCCTTATTACGATGTCATTGTGAATTCATTGTGATTCGTTCCATGAGGTATGTAGCTCTGGTTATTGACTAGTTGTCTCAATTGGTCTTTCAGTCTCCGTAAGTATGTTGATTGACTCTGAAATATTGCATCAAATTTAGCTTCTCATTTTTTAGCATGTCAACGATCCATTCCTCTATGGATGGTTCTGGTTCTTGAGGAAATTCATGGGCTGGTGGTGGAAAAAATGGATGTAATGATTCAGTGGGATATGCATGACCTTCATTATTATGCCATATAAAATTCTGTGGTTTCCTTCTCATATCTAACATCTCATCATTGTGCTCTGAAAAGTTTGAGCATTTATTATGTCACTTATCTCTGACATCCTTTGATAGTTATTGGGTTGGACAATAGGCTTCAAAAAATCCAACTATGTCTTACCAATATGGGGTGTAACATCTCCTCTTATAACTCTTATTGTCTCCATCGCCCAAACTCCATTACTTCGAACACCTAAAGTAAAAGAAAAACAAAAAGAAAGATAAAAAAGAAAAATGGAAGGGTGTTTAGCTAAGTAAGTAAATTTTTCCTAATATTAATAAAGACAAATAAAATAAGTCACTGGCAATGACACCAAAAACTTGATCGTAATTTTTATAAATCTAGCATGTAAGCACACGTATCGTTCAAGTAGTATATTGATGTATAGTCGGATTTCGAACCCTCATAGACTTAATATTTTTCTTATTAATATCAAGATCAACCTACTCAACTTAAACTAAACTATTGTGAAGAGAATTATATTTAATCGAGATAGAAGAACTTAGAGTTGTAATTTCACTTAAGCATGGAAATAATAAGTTTACATATTTTCCATTCAATTGGGTTATTGTTATTAATTATTAACCTAGAACACAAAATTATTCACCAGCTTGTTTCGATGGTCAGGCGAATATGTTCAAAATAAATCAATTAACTATATGTCTATGTATCTAAATTCATTAAGGCCAAGTTCTAATATTCCCTTTAGGTATATTTCTATCATGCAGGGAAATCTATTCAATAAATAAATCACACGCTATTATTCACACGGCTAACCCAAATTTCCTCTGTCGAGTTCCTAAGGATTTATCAAGATTATTCTATTCTTTGCCAAACAAATAAAATAAACATCAAAGTACAGAGAATAATAAATAATCATTAACAAACCCAAATAATAAATAATCAATAACAAATCCAAAGAATAAAAATATGCAAATTAATTGATAAACATGCTTCAAATTCGTTACAACCCTAGATTTAATGAATTAGCTACTCATAATATTTAATAAAAATATGCTAATCATTATTATAAGGCAAAAAACTCATAAAAAAATAAAATAGAGAGAAAAGTGAATAAAAAAAAATATTGTTTGCAGTTTTTGTCTTCAAACTCCACCTCATGTTGGAGCACTCATTCTTGTCTTCATCTAGCGTTATTATATGCTATGTGACTCCAGAATTATGTTATAAGGTTTGATTTTAGATTTTAGGACGAACTTGTACTTATATAGGAAGTTCCGAGATATTTCCTACCTAAAAATCAGATCGAGGGTGAAACTAGGAATGCAAGCGCGTCACGACGCCTTTCATCATTATTGACGTGCGTTGCGATGCGACAAGTTTCCTTAGCCATTAAATTCCAATTTGTATTCTATTTGACTTTTGTGCTTGCGCACGGTTTGTGTCGGGATCCGTGTTTTCACTCTGAAATTGTAACATCCCCGATCTGGTAGATGCTACCGGCAGGGAATAGGCCGTACTATTCCTCTGAGCCTCTGTCCTTTTGACTATAAACTACACTGTTTATATCTTTCTCAATCAGAGTCCTATTATTGGAACCAAAGCCCAAGACTCAACAATAAGAAAATAAGTTCATAAATAATAACTGTATACTTATTAACACTTATTTTCTTACAATGACTACACATAAACCAAATACTCATTCATGACTTCTATTTGACTCTGACTAGACTCTCACTCTATCTCCGACTCATATTGGTGGACTCCAACCCTAGTGACTGCATCAGTATCCATCCTCCCGAGCTCGTCCTCCGAGAATACCTGCAACCACATAAAACTGGGAGTGGGGGGTTAGATCGTCGTACGATCTAAGTGAGTGGACGAAAAAACTGAATAACTGATATAAAAGCTTTTGGTTCTAAAATCAAAATTCCAGAAATATCTTTATATGAAAACTCTTTTCTGAAAACTTCGTCTGAAATCTCTTTATAAAACTTCTCCTTTCTGAAAATTGCTTTATGAAAACTGATCTCTGAAAATTCTTTTTCTGAAAATCTGATGTCTAAATACTGGTCTATATCTGAAAAACTTGACGTATTGAGGCGTTACGTATCGCCGTCCCCCAAAGCATGCCACTCATATCCCTAAAACTAGTGGTCTTGGGGCGTTATGTATCGACGTCCCCCAAGTCACTGAATTAGAGCCGGTAGTGCTGAACCATACTACTATCTGACTCTGAAACTAGGGTCTAGGGGCGTCACATATCAGTTTTACAGGATTTTGCCCTTTCTCTTTCAACTATAATTCATCCAATGCACAACCCTAACATTCTCATATTACAAACCAATGCTCAAAACATTATATTACTCTCAATTCCTAATAAACTAAATCATCATTTCATCAACAACCAACTTTCAATCTATTTCATATACTCTATATAATTAAACCCAAAACTTTAACAAGTTGGGGGTTTTTCTTTTAAATTCCTCATTGTCTTAATATCAAAAGAAAATCACACAATCATCATCGACATTCATGTGCCAATTCATCCATCTTAAAACACAAGAAACATATACACTCCCCCCAACACATTCACACACTTAACCTCAATCTATATTAAATATTACCATAACATTTTCAAAAATGCATGCAATAACTCATTCAAGCCAATTTGACAATTGCAACTTCCATGGTTTGAAGGATGCGAATTGGGGCTTTAAATTTCCTTGATCAAAATTGATAAATACAAGTAGAGGGGAAGTTAGAAACTTACTTATCATGTGATATACTTGGAAACATCAACAATCACTCCCAAGATAGCATAAGAAATAAGAAAAGAAGAAGGAAAAAAAAAAGAGAAATCTTCCCCAACTCTCCCTCACGTTTTGGCACCTTGAGAGGATGAGTGAATAGTGCTATATTTATAGAGCAAGGGTTGATTTTTGTGTTGTAAATGAATGGTCCACAACTTGCCACATCACCAAAATTCTAGTTAATTCTCGAAATTACTGTGGCAGTCGCGAAAATTATAATTTTGACCCGCTTTTGGTTCGAATTTGGAAAAAGTTTCAACGCGAAAGTTGTAGATCTCGGTCTAAGGTTTCCGACGATATAAATTTCATAAAAATCGGAGTTCGAATGAGAAAGTTACAGCCCAAATACTATTTACTGTTCGTAATGGAACATCGTACAGTTCAGTATCGGAACTTCGAGGAATATCGATTGTCCCCCCAAGGTCACTTCATGAGTGCATATATGTTCAACATAATTTATACTATGAATATTCATCTCAGAATGAAATGGTAATCGAGATTATAGGTCGGAAAGATTACTGATCGTTACAAAAATAAATCCCAATTTATTATATATCTTGCTGTTTTTATCTCTAGTTAATTTCATTGAGTCGTTATATGATTTTAACCTGCAAAAACATACACAAAACATATTAAAACTCATAAAAATTTGATATCACCCATAAAATATTAAAATAAAAGAGAAGAAAATTTAAAGATATATCTTCGTCAAATAACAAAGCATACAATGCTTGTAATTTTTTTTTTGAAAGATACAATGCTTGTAATTTGCATATAGAAAATACTACACCAATATTAATTTGAGTGTCCGTTTGTTTCGTTTGGATAGAGTAAGAGTAGCAGCCCGCGCTTTCCATATATTCTTCTTTTGTGTCACATGAACATTCATTAATTGCTCCACTATACCTAACGAAGACTTCAAACATCAAAATTGTTGAAGTTGAAAGCCAAATTGAGATTAAAAGTTCATCCTTCCATCCATCAGTCAATCAATCAATGTGTCCCCCTTTGGCCTGTCTATGCTATCACTTCACATTACACGTGGGGTCATTCATTCCACTGCTTTGCTATTCCAGTACCAAACATTGGGGTGACAATCTGCTCGATTTATTTTTCATTTAATTCAATTCGTATTAAAGTTGATATTAATTTTAAAAAATTGATTTATTTAATGTATTGGATAGGTCATTTTCAATAAATTCATTAGCTATATATTTTAAATATATAAGTTTACGATGAATTAACGTGAATAAATTACGGTAAATTATATCCTGAATAAATATTTATTTATGATTCGTTTAGTAAATGAATCGAATACGAATCTATTATATTTTAATTCAATTTGTTTAGAAATTAATTTATTAAATGAATTGAATATAAATCATGTTATAATGATTCATTTAGTACGAATTGAATATAAATTCATTATATTTTGATTTGATTCGTCGCAAACTTGATTCATCAATTTATTTTGTAAATCCTGCCAAACATGTAGTCCCCCATTAACATTCATTCATGTAATGTAAGGTTAGGAAATGAATTGAGTTTAAAAAACTCCAACCAAAATTAAAATATAATAAGATCAATAATTTAAAATTTAAAAATTATTATTTTTTAAACTTAAAAATATTAATAAACAACATCCCACGATATTTGTTTAAGCTCGACTTTTTTGTCATCTGTACATTCGAGTGTGGTGTACAATTTCAAAAAAACTCAGCTCCCATTTGCTCATACCATCACATTTATTGCCCTATGTTGACCCCCATAGGCTATATATAGCCTCTTCCTTTTCTATAAAGATTTGATTGCGTTTGATGTATCAACATTGTTTGATATATCAAATATAATTAATCTCTAAGATCATGATAATATTTATGAGTGGAGATAGCAACACATATGAAATCAGATTTGTCAATTCTGATTTATTTCCAATTTCGTATTTAATTTACCCAATCTCATATCAAATACTCTGGGTCTCAAATTTCATTCAGAATTTAATATTTTTTAAATAAAAAATTTGCAATCTGAATGAAAAAATTATCCTAAAACCTATACTAAATAATACAAATCCCAACATTTTATACAAAATTTGAGATTTTATACCTTCACTTTTTATTTGTTGAGATAATTGAACAACTGCTAAAAAAGTGGGATGAAAAAAAGTACACGAGAAAGATTGAAGACAAAGAGAAAAAATGATTGGCTTTGTTCCCAATACTTGCAGATTGCCAGGACATTCCTTGATTCAGGGGATGGGTTTTTGCAACAGACAAAACCCAAGTTCACAAAAAATAAATAAATAAAATAAATCATGCAGCTTTAAGTAAATTTTCTTCAAAATTCTATACGACCCCACTCTCATCTCTTTTTCTTCAAAATCCTTCCCTTTGGGCCCATTGTCCGTTGTCAGAGTACATTGTTCTATATTAAAAAAAAAAAATTAGAGTTTGATTAAATTAAAATTATCTTATAGATAAATTATATTTTTTTGTTAATTAATTTATATAATATATATAATAAATTTTCGGATTAAATGAAATAATTATTCCCATTTTTTCTCAGTGGATTCGCTATTATGTGACATATAATATGGATATTTATATTAAATATAATTAAATTATTACAGAAATATAATATTATCACCGTTACATTTTAGATTTTTTTTTTCCTAATCACCAATTCTGACTAAACATTCCCAACATTTATTTCACCATTTCCCCACATATCCTCGTTTGTTAATTTTTTCAACTCACCATATATCTTAACCACACTTTATTTCATCACAAACAATCCCTAGCTCGTTTTGATCATATACTTTAAACTATTTAGCTTCACTTCACTTTCTCTTTCTCTCTTCTGGGTTTCTTTTTCTTCTTCCTTTCTTGCTTTTTTTTAAAAATGGGTACTAAAACGTATCATCTAATTCTACTGCTGTGGCTGCTTTTGTTGCTCATGTTTTTGGTTCCCCACACTCACTGCACAAGATCATCATACACTCAAGTTTTCAAAATGAAGCTGCCCAAGTCTCATCATCATCATCATCATCATCATCATCATCATCATCATCATCAGCAGCAGCAGCATTACTCACCACATACAATCCTAGGGTTCTTACCAAAACATGTATCAATCCCACCTTCTGGACCTTCTAAGAAACACAACAACGTTGGCTTACAAAGCTCAGACAGCTCTCCATGAAGATCATATCATCAATTATTCACTCTCCTTTTTTTTGCTTCATTAGTTAGTCATTAATTACTCATGCAACAATCAGAAACTGGTGATGATCACAGATTTGGCACGTGGGTACTTTTTTTTTTTTTTTTTACTGCTCTTTATCATTAGAAGGGTTATTTTATAAGCTGTTTATTGTATGCTGTCTGTAATCCTCTCATATATAATCGAAGGAATATAGCTGATGAGCTTTAACTTTTAAGCATTGCACCACAGAATCCTTTTTTACTGTAATGAATAGTTTCAATATATATTTTCATCTTGAAAATTGTTCTTCATTCTTGATAAATCACTCAGGAAAAAAAAAAAACCCTAATTTTATATTTTTTTAGAGCATTATGTTAATTATTTTATTTTATGTTGATGGAGTTCATTCGTGTGATCATCAATTCTACACATTGTGTGTTACTGATCAGAGATAGAAACAATGGCTGAGCGACCTAAATGTTGACTTGCGGCAGTGACATGGAAATTTATTAAAATAACTTTAATTTAAGTTTTTTTTTTTCGAAAAATAAATTTAAATTCCACTGAATTGAATGAATATTTTAACTAAGCAATTAGTTAGAATTAGAAAGCGTGTAAGACGATAAACAGTTGATAGGGCGACCATACATAGAAAGTCTAATTATGTAAGAGAGTGACGTGATCTAATGTTGAGATTTGATCTGATATAATAATTAATGATTTAAGATTTTATAAGAGTTTTTGTTCCCCATCCTATCCTATAACAATTAGAGTCATAGACTCTACCTTTTTTCATGAACTGCTCTTATCACAGGTCATGGCCTGTCTATATTGGAGTGTAAATGAAGGATAAAATTATCAATAGCATATTTAATATTTGACATGTATAAATTTTAATTTTTTATTCATTGATTTATTTAAAAATTGTAAAATATATTAAAAGTTCACATATTTTATATCAAATGTATACCTAATGTTATATGGATCGGTGAATAAAGTTATAGAATTTGTATATTTTTGAAAATGTATCAGATTTTAAATATATAATTGATAATTTCTAGAGATGATAAAAAATTTCCTCGGGGGATCAAAAAATCAACATCGGGGATTAGAAAAATTTAATACTCATTTCTTTTTCGGAGAAGGGACGAGATCACGTAAAATCTTCATCTCCTCCTCATTACCTATTTAAATTTTTATTAATTTATTTTAATTTTTTCAATCAATATATTAATTTATTAATTGTAATTTTATATAGATGTAAATAAAAAGAATCTTAATATTTATAAAAATATATAAATTATAAATAATATAAAGACATAAATGAAATAATTACATATTTATATATAGTCATTTTTAATGAGAAATCTATCATCTTATTAAGTTACAGACTAAACAAACAGATATAAGATCGATTTTCAATATATGTATGCTTTAATTCTGAATAATATAATAATTCAACCAATATGTTTTTAAATGATTTAAATTTATTTTAAGAAAATATTATTTATTATTTGGGGCTCCTCGGGGGTCCTTTTTTTCATACAAAGATCCTCATCCCTTTTCGTAAAATAATTATGAAGAGACAAAAATATGACAGAGATATCTGAAGATTGTCAAGGATGGGTGACGATATTGATCCCATCTTCTATATTTTTTTGATAAGAAGAGAGAATTTTATTAAAAGAACTTAAAAGACGTGATTCACCAAATGTGAATAGCTTAAATTACAAGTTTAAACAGATAAGATAGGATAAAATTAGTATTACATGACTGACCAACTTAACAAAAGATTCATAGAGCGAAACATCTCTTGGCCTAAAAAGGCAACATTGTCAAATTTTACAGACAATCATTTGGTGATAGAATTAAAGATCTTCGCGCAAATGATGTATGGATCAGATGAGAAACCCTTGAAAATTCTTTGATTGCGATCGATCCATATATTCCAACATGTGACCATAAAAGAGGGCTTCAAAGAACAGTTTCGATTTGGAGTTGAAGTTCAGAAAGCTACAAGATTAAGAAATAAGCATTCGAATTCGACACCAATTTAGAATCCGACACCAAGTATTCCGGGCAAATAGACATGCAAAAAATCGAGTGATTGATAGTTTACATGTCATGATTGCAGGATACACAAGACAACGCATTAACATTCAAAATACCTCTTCTAAAAGGATAATCTTTTGTTTGAAGCTTCCCCAAGAATACTATGTTACCACAATTCAATATCAGATTGTTGTAACATGAATTGACAGCGAATGTACCTGAATCTGATAGCTTCCAGGAGATTGAATCCATTGAAGAATTGAGTTGATGATTCCTGATAAGCTGAGAAAGAACTGACAGAGAATCAGTTTCAGAAGCCCTGAGATTAGGCCTCCACTGTTGATTTGGAACAGGGGAATTGACAAAACTTTGAACAGAAATCTCATTGTTTAAGGCTAATCTGAAGAGAACTGGAAATTGAGACCATAACGGTATATCAGAGCACCAAGAATCCTTCCAGAACCTAATCCTGGAGCAATTTCCGACTGAAATTTCCCTCCTCTCCCTTTCATATTGCCATCCAGCTTTAATTTCCCTAAAATTAAATTAATGAAAAATTTAATTCGGCAATGAGACAATTTTCCTTTGTTATACTAATATTCTAACTGCATTGTTCATAATCACGCATGGAGTTGAATTTTTGTTTTGGAAAATGAAAACATGTTCGTTATTTATCACCAATTCTCAAGGAAATAGCTAACTACCAAATGACCTTAGTTCAAAAGTAGTTAAAGAAATTGAACATCAGATACTTGTGGAGGGAAAATATACTTATTGGGTTCGTACTTTCTAATGATATAAGAATCTTCCATAGAAATTTGAGGATGGTAGGGAGCTAGTGTTTTATTGTGTGTTAATACTATATTAAACAACCAAACTAATAAAGTCTTATCTATTATGGGTCGGGCGGTCAACTATATATATCTTTTTATATTAATTTATTATATCCGGAATTATTATCTTATTGAACTCAATAAAATATAGATAATTTTTTTTTTTTTTAAATTTCAGCCCATATCAACTCATGTATTTCCCAATCTTATTTGACATATGCCATGCACTATTTATTTTTATTTTTTAACAGATGCACTGAAAGTGTCTTGACTAGAATTTAAAAAAATTAAAAGAAAAATATCATATAATTAAGAGTTGTTTTTACTACTCATATGCAAAGTAACGTGATTACTCGATTAAGAAATTGATATTTGTGTCGTGTTGACTGATCGTGATTTTATAAATATAGTGTCACATGTTGGGGTTTTAGGCAGTATTTCCGGGTAACGCAGCGGAATGTCGGAAAATCAAATTTTCCGATTTTTTTTTTATTTTTCTTGGGTAATTAATATAAAATAATTTTTTTTAATCATTCAATACTCATCAAAACAAATTTTTACCCAAAAATTCAGAATTTTTCAATATTACCGAAAGACCCCTAAACTTTGCATTTCGATCATTTTAGTCATAATTTGTCAAATACATAATTAGGTGATTTCAAATCACTACCAAAATGATTTATATATGTCATACATGCCAAAATACATCAAGCAACCGAAAATACCATATTCCCCCAAATTGCCGAAATGTCCCTATAGTTTCAAGTTTGATCATTTTAGTCAAATCTTGTCAAAAAAAGCATAAATGATATCCAATCAAAACCAAACTGATTTTTATATCTTATATACATCAAAATACAACATATATATGAAAAGCCCCAATTTAGGTTTAGGTTAGAAACCCTAATTTTTTAATTAATCAAATTAACCAAAAATAACCAAAATTAATACAATCCAACACTTTAATCTAATCTCTACAACACCAAACAAGTCTCACCACTTTGAAACAACTCAAGAACAATTCTAGGTCATCATTGAGTGGCCTAAAAACTCTAGAATGGCAACCAAGTCATATAATGACTAAAAGAGAGCTTAATAACACTTTATAAGATTTCTTTGATAACATATATGCCAACATCTTTCATTTAAGCTTCCAACCATCATATTACAAAACTAAAAGAGTAGAGAAACAACCAAACATCATATGTTGTAGCTTAGAACTATAGAAATATTTTTCTAGTTGAAAAAGAGTTGAAAAAACTTACAAATCCTTAAGATTTCTTCAAAACCTTCTTTAGTTCTCCAATTTTCTCTCTACTTTTCTTTTTGTAATATTTTGGAAGCTTAACACATTAAGTTGCAAATGAAAAATGAAACCCTTATATATATAGGGTTAGGAACGAAATTGGACATTTTTGGAAATAAAAAATTGGTAATTATTAATCAATATTAAAGAAGCCAAATTCAATTTTGCTACCTTTTCCAAAAAAGTAAATAACAAGTTGCACCAATAAGATTAAGCCATATTTACCCATAATAATGATAAAGATAAATGTATTTAATTATTTTAATTATTTAACAATTAAATAATTAGATAATTACTTAATACAAATATCTAAATACATGTATCATATTTACTTTAAATATTCCATAATACATATATTTATGACATGTGTCAAATACTTTATTTGACAATTAATTAATGTGTATTTAATAAAATTAAATATTTAAACCAAATACACATTAATTATCAAATGGCCGAATAACCCTTTAAGCATGTATCTTTTCGTTTAACTGTTAAATGATTTATAAATAATCAATATTATTTATAAAAGTTGCCATAGTGCTCTACAAGTATATTTCATTAGTGAGACTCTCTAGATTCAAGCATATCCGTCATGAAATCCAATTTCGTGTCCATAATCTACCCACCCGTAAATTATGACGACCACAGATAAACTCGCTGACTCATACATGTCGAGGTCATCGCATACGTATAATCCATCCGTCACAGGTATCCGGATTATCCAGAGATATAAATATAAACGTCAAATCTCTATAGGTATAATCTCGTCGACGTAATTAGCAATATCTTAATAACACTTAGAACTTACTTCTACAGTGTACCACGAGCCCATGGATTTAACAGATTGTTAATCCCAAAATGAATACCTATGCTCTGTACACAAAACTGACAGATCCTATCTTGATACACATAGGATATCCTGAGGATCAGTCCACACCCAACAAACAGGCGGAGGTCTGACCTAAATAGGTCGGTGACGTGACTACCATCAAAGTATTGATGATACCTCATATATCCACAGTGGTATCTCAAGTCAAAAAATCACTATGCTACTCAACCCGAGAAGATTCTTATTGACGTTGGTGTACTATCTATTAAGAATCTTCGGTGAGTCTTTCAGTGTCTATACGAGTCTCCAAGACTCATGGTTCATTGAGAAACCATTGGAATCCAAGATTCCAGTATACGACATGTACCAGTCTCAGTGGGTTTACTAACTGACCAAGCAATTGTAAACCTTGACCAGGAACTATTTAAGAATGATATTGTTATGATAGAACTCAATGGCAGTTGCGATGCTTTTTACAACTGTATCATAACTAATAATTCTAAGGTCATTTACGTCTTTACCATATCATAAAAGAAGAATTTATATTAGAGAAATTGTTTATTTTATTCATAATAAAATATTTACACAAGTATGTACAAGAGAAATTGGCGCTCAGAGCACAACCCTAATATCATGACCCCCTCCCTAGAGCGGGCCCAATCCTAGAAAGGGGGTCCGCAAACCACTTCAGCTCGTGCACCTACATGTCATGCAACTGAACTAAATTTGCAAAGAAAAATAATGTTCCACAAAATACAATTCAATAAACCTCAAATAAATATTTACAATAAAAGTATGTGAAAAATATGAAATTATCCTAAATCTCCTATCTCTAAAGCCAAAAACATGTCTGGACCAACCCGACTGGCTGCTGTGGTAAACGAGTCAAATCCTGGTACTGATACTGCTACTGTTGCGCTGGCGAACTACCTGAGATGTTTGAGAAATAGGGGGATGGGGTAAGCTTAAAGAGCTCAGTAAGTAAAAACACTCATACTCTCAACATGACCTCACCAACAAAATATGTATAAATAATAATTAATATTTGAAAACAACAATTATTATATAAGGGATATCACAGACGAAACATACTCACAACACAACATCTCAATCAAACAAGGTTTGCTAGTCGGATTCGGTATAATAATGGATTCAAACCATATGGAGAGTATCAACATCTCACCTCCCAAGGTTTCCCACCATATAATCTCGCATAAATATGCAAGAAGGGGACTAAACCACATGTCTCTGCTAACCTCGCATAACCTCGCATCTCCGACCACTATTATACTAAATCTGGCAGTATAACAATAATAATACACAACATCCAATATAACACACCTCATCACATTTCATCCATCTATCTCATCTCAAAGTCACAGAGTAGTCAAACACTTCAGTTCATAATACAACATACAGTTATATTCAAAATTTGTATTCACAATTTATGTTCTCATGCTATCAATTACTCAAGATAATTTCCAAACATATATGTATAAATATTTTTGAACTATATTACGTGAGCTCATATATCAAACATCAATCAACAAACATTTATGTTAAGGGAATCATCGTGCTTTGTACTTACCTAAATCCACGCAAAACTCTTTATATCTATATGTCATCGCTAAAATCTGGAAAAAGTGTAAAATTACTATCAGTCCCTATATTTACTAAAATTATGATTTTACCCCTAAACTTTCTAAATTTATAATTTAACCTCAATACTCTCCAACATTATTAATTTAGTCATATAACTCTCAGTTATCACATATCTCCCTAAAAATCAGAATTTACAGATTTGTGTCCCTAATCATGCCAATTTACGAACAAGTCCAAAACTCTCAAAATGTTACATTTACACTCATAAAACTATAAAATATAACTTACTGAGCTCCAACGACTTCAGAATTCCACAACGAGATGATCAGCAGATAGTACACGTCACCAGGATCACAATAATGGTGGCGGTGGTGATGGCGGATGTTCGGTGGTCACCGACGAATGATCGAACAGTGTTAACTCTCGTTCTTGGCTCGTTTCACAACAACCGAAGGTTTGATTTGGGCAACCAAAGTGTCCAACCCGCGTATCTCAACGAGGGGAAGATTCTGGTCCAGGAGGTGTTGTGCACGCACGGCGGTGTATGGAACAGCGATGCAGTAATGCGTGGGTGGCGCATGAGGACGCGTGCAGAGGAGTTTGGCTGTCGGACCGGCGGCGCTGGGTTCGTCTCGTCAAGTGGATTCTCCTAGAGTGGTCACTCGTCAGAAAATGTGGAGGAAGACGATGAACAAGCCTCTTTCTCTCTTCTGCCTACACTTTCTCTCTCTACGTGTCTGTTTCTCTCTCTAATTGCTCGTTAGTTTCTGGAAATAAATCCAACACACTGCTCACTTTCTATTTGATTCACACCAAGCACACACTAAAGGAAAAACTTTGGGTTAGTTTTAATTTATATAATAAAATGAGTTGAGTGATATTAGGAGTAGTGGTTAGTGGTTGCTAAGTTTGGGGGAGAAAATAGAGAGAACATGGGGTGAGGGAGTGTGAGAGATAAGGATAAATCAACAATTCAATTTTAAATAAAATACATAAGAGACTTGGTCTCATAATTTACACACCTTATAAAAATTTCATCCTCGAAATTTCTCAATCCTCGAACAGTTCTGGATACTTTTCCCTCATGTCATGTTCCATTTCCCAAGTCGCCTATTGTATGCGATGATTAGTCCACATGATCTTCAAAAGAGGGATATGTCTGGATCTCAACTCTTGGACTTTCCGCTCTACGATCTTCACGTCATTTTCTTCACAAGTCACATTCTCACTCAATTCTACCGGTTGGCTCTCCAGGATGGAAGTATGATCTGGTGCATACTTCTTCAGCAGTGATACATGAAATACATTGTGAATCTTTTCTAATTCCGGAGGTAATTGTACGTGCCAAATTTGGGCCAAGAGCATTTTTGACTTTTCGTTTCAAGCCCTATATCAGTAATAGCCTAATCCCACCAAACAGTACTCAAAATAGACTTGGGCTAATGACCTAATTACCTTCTCAAGCCACGCACAAAGAGAGGCCTACCAAGCAAACCATTGACTTATCAGTTACCCCAACCTAAAACGTCTAAATCAAGGTTAGTAACTCCCCCCACGTAGTTAGCCATTTTAGACACCCATCTGACAAGCAATTAATGGAGGAATTAAAGTTGAACTCGAAGGAGTCTATAAAAGGAAGAGATGATTCACTGTTCAAGGACAGGTTTTGAGCTCTCATACTTGAACTCCCTAAGGTTCTTAATTTCCAAACACCGGCCACCGCCCTCATGGTAGTCAACTGAAGTCAAGGTAACATCAAGCCTTGCTATTCCATTATTTAAAGCCCGTCTTCGCCACTGACTTGAACGTCGGAGAGTCTATGGCACCCACCACACCAGTGAGCAGTACTCCCCATTTATTCTACCTTTGTTTTGTAGGTTCGCAAGTGCTCTCATACTACAAAACTCTCGATTGTGGACCTAGGGCGAAAACCAGCATCCATAATTTGGCGCCCACCGTGGGGCCTTAGCGATTCATAACAGGCAAAGATCACTCGGACTACGGTCACTAAAAGCATGATTACTTATGGCTTTTAGCAGTGAACAAACACCGGACCCTGTGGCAGCACAATTAGCCATGCTCCAAGAACGGTTACAGACTTTACAAGAAGAGAACCTGACCATGTGAAACTCCAACACGAACCTACAGAAATAGTATGAACAAATCTCTTCAACCTCTCAACATCGTGACACTCCAGATCAACCTAGCAATCCAACGATCCCACCCACGTTTAACGAAGTGGCAAATGATAATCCACCAAGTGACCATGGCCCAAAGAATCCGCCAATTTCTTCAGTCGACCAAACACATCAAGTTGCATCCATCATGTGAAGTGAAATGATGGAGTTCAAGGAAACAGTTATGTCCAGACTACCAGGAGTGAGACTACCAATTAGAAAGAGCAGAGTTGGAACGATTTCTGACACTCCGTTCTTGGAGACTATCACATCTGTCGAGCTGCCATGAAAATTCAGCCCACCGGATATGAAGCTATGTGATGGATCAACAGACCCAAACGACCATGTTATACACTATAAATATAAAATTATGTCAACTGGCTTGGCACCCCACCAATTGGAGGTTGGAATGTGCAGAGGATTTGGAGAAACATTGACAGGCCCAGCCCTCACCTGGTTCATCAACCTACCATACAGATCCATTGAGTCATACCAACAACTAGCAGATAAATTTATGGAATATTTTGCAAGTTCTTGTAAGCTTGAGAAGACCACTGATGATCTCAACGCCATCCAACAAAGGAAAGGAGAATCATTGCGAAGCTACATGGACTGCTTCAAAAAAGAGAGGATAAATATTCCAAATCTCCATCTTCTAACAAAACAATACTGAACACTTTGAAGAAAAGATTGGAAAAAGCTAAAGGAGCTTGGGCAGATGAACTCCCTAGAGTCTTGTGGTTTTACAGAATAACGGTTCGGTCGTCCACTAGAGAAACTCCATTCTTTCTAGCGTTTGGTACAGAAGCAGTAATACCAACAGAAGAAAGCATCTTATCCCCACGCTACCAATGGCTCAATGAGGATTCAAATCGACAACTTATGAATCATAGTCTTGATACAATTGATGAATTGAGGGACGGGGCATCCATTTGACTAGCAGCCCATCGGTAAAGGATGGTCAAACACTTCAATAAAAGTGTTAGGAGCAGAACCTTCAGAGAAAGAGATTGGGTCCTACGCAGAGTTTTCCAGAACACCAATGAAGTTGGAGATGGTAAGCTGGGACCAAACTGGGAAGGTCCATACCTCATCACAAAGGTCGTTGGGCAATGAGCCTACAAATTACAAACCCTGGAAGGAATATTCATCCACAATAGTTGGAATGCAATTCATCTTAAGCGATTCTACTGGTAATGCGTGCATACTTAATTGTGTTCCGATTTTGAAATAAATGATATATTATTTGCAAAATTCATTCGATGTGAAAACAAAATGCATTCAAAGACTAAAATTTAGTTTCCATTCCACAACGATCGTTTGATACAAAATATAAAAAAAAAATTAAACTAGCTACGTTATCAAACTTCTGGAGCCTCAGTCGGTTGATCTCCAGCAGCTTCGTGAGCACCAGCAGAAACACCTTCTTCTCGAACAACAAGCTCGACTCCCGACAAACCAACGCCTTCACCTTCCATCTTCTGACTCTCCATTGCTACCATTTCAATTTCAGATCATGTTTCCTCCTTGTTCCCAACAGCCATCGATTCGACTTCCTCTCATTTCTCATCTTCACCTCCTTCACTCGACAAAGAAAGTCCAGCCACTAGCTTGTCATACTCACGAATCCATTTCTCAGGTTTCCATGCGCTATTTCTTCCTTCAAGAAACGGCTTCATCGGATTGCTCTTTTCCTTCATCATGGACTCGAAAGCGATTCCTTCAAGTTTCTCGAGCAGCAGTTCATTCTTTTTCTTCATATTATCAAAGCCTTGCTTGTAGGCTTCGAGTGTAGCTTCAGATACTTCTCTCTCCACTTTAAGTGTAGCCTTGGTTTCCTTCAACTCATTCTCTAATCCCTTTCCCTTCCTCTCAGAAGCATCCAACCCAGACTTCAACTCAGATGCTTTCTTCCTTACTACAGTAAGGGATTTCTCCAAGTCCCTTATCCTCCTTTGACTCGACTCGGCGTACTTCTGTATGTACAAGCTGCATTCCAATGTCTGAAAAGCTCAAAATTAGTTCCATTCGACCAGACATTAAAAAAAGGCCCGAGTATACATATTTGATAACTCAAGGCTGCTGATTTCTTTATTGTCTCAACTGGGCTTATCTCAGTTAGCATGTTTTCATCCTCTTCCAGAAGAAGCCCTTTCACAAATTTGTTAAGGCTGGAAGGATCCGAAATCAAAGTCGACCCGTGAGGAATCCTTATTATGACATTTTCTAGATCCTCATCCACCTCAGCAATGACTTTCATGTTCTTCCCAGCCACAATCATTTCAGTAGACTGTCCTTTTGCCACTGCAGCCTCGTCCAAAACGACTTCTTTTAATTTGGGAGCCTCAACTTTTTCAATTTCGGGTTCCTCCCCATTGGCTTTCTTGGCTCTCATTCGGCTCTTAATTTCATCAATCAAAGACACTTTAAAAGGCCCTGACATTATTCCTTCTGCGCATAAAAGTTCTTCAGGAGTTAAAGGCTTTAAAAATGTTGACTTTCCGTATATATTTTGACACGACCAACTACAATAAACCACGGCCAAAATGTGTTTACAAAATGACAAAATGGTACCTTCTCGATTGTGAATCTCCTTCCACAACAGTGTCACCTCAATCTTTCCTCTACCAAGATGACTCTCCAGTCTCGGTCATCGGCAGGTAAAGCTAGGATAGCTTTGGTGTTGGAAACGGTTTGACTTGTTATCTCAAACGACCTATTTCGTAGAGGACCTGCAAAAATAGAAAAAAAAAGATATTAGTCCAATTACACTAGTTTATTCAAAGAGAATGCATGATGAAGATGTAATACTCACTCGACAAACTCCAATGTTCTGGGATTCGACCAGCTCCAGCCGATCCAAATATACTCTCACCCCTCACAAAGAAATAATCAGATTGCCAGTTCCCCCTATCATTTGTTGGGAGCCCAGTCACTAAGTGTTTCTTCTTCTGGTGAAAAAAACAAAGTGTATCTTCCTTTTTCAGTAAGATGTTTCTTTAAGTAGTATGAGAATATCACATCCTTCACTTTGAAGAACACTCCTAATTTGAAAGCCAAACACTCAATCGATAATAAAATCCTCCAAGTATTAGACATCAATTGAGAATGAGCGATCTAAAAATGATATAAAACCTCTCAGACTAATCTCGGTATGGGAAATCTAAACCCATCTGCAAAAGGTCGTTCATAGAACCCAATCCACCATGGGACTTTGTAATCTATTCTTTCACTCGGCAAAGGTAATCTTAATTCTAATGAGTTTGGAAACATGTATTTGCACCTGATTTCCCTCAGAGATTGCTCTATCACTCGACTGGCATGGTTTTTTGTTAACATATTTGTTGGTTCACTAGGAATCCCACTCGACTCTCCAACTGCTGGTAAAGTCCTAAGTGGTATAGCCTCGGTGGGAACCTCTTGAGATAACTCTGCTACCGTTATTAATCCAGCCTCGATGAGGTCCTTATACGACCAATCCCTATATATTTCTTCCTCACTCGACTCACTAGATGTGGTTAAGCAAATCTATCGATTTCAGTACCTAAACTACCTAAGGATTCTTCACTCGAAATTCTCCAAACGAAAAGCATACGAACATAAGATTTCTTAAAAATCTATTCCCTAAAGATCAAGCTCTACTTCAATCCTCAAACACAATTTCGATGATAATTCTACTATTCTAAAGATCAAACAACCTATATTGACTCTACACTATGAATATTTAAAGATATTGAAGAACATGAGATGGGTTTTTGAAGAATACCTTGAAAGCTTGAGACTCCTCCCAACTTGATGAATGAAGTGAGTTTTTGCGAATGAGGCAAATGAGCAATCAAAGTTCCTTTTTATACCATCCTTCTTGGCAACTCGAATTCCCGCGAAAAAATACCTCATAACTTAGGCTAGGGTTGCATTAAATGACTGAAGAAAATTCTAAAAGTGATCATGGCCTATCATGCTAATGAGAAATCTTTTAATAATGCCAACTGAAGGAAGCTATGGTTGAAAATGCCTTATGAGATGACTTATTACTCGTAATGGTGCCACTCGACACAACATCGTTTGAAGTTGACACAGGAGACAATGTCACTCCACACGACAATAATGGAAGGCCTGACATAAGAGGTGGTGCCACTCGACACAACATCGATAGAAGGCTTGGCATAATGTATGATGTTACTCGACACAACAAATGTCATATGAATCAACTCATGAACCTTCATCTGGTTCAGTCGACCGATGACATCCCCCATGGACTCATGTTGAGTCAAAAGAAGACATGAATTACTCTCATATCAGACGAAAATAACTCATGAACCTCCATTTGGTTCAGTCGACAGAGGACATTCCCCATGGACTCATGACGAGTCAAATGAACGGACTCATGTCGAGTCAAATAAAGACATTGATTACACTCAGTCCAGACGACAATGTCGTATGAATTGAACCCTAAACCTTCATCTGGTTCAGTCGACATGGACATCCCCCATGGACTCATGTCGAGTCAAATAAATGGACTCATGTCGAGTCAAATGAAGACCTGGATTACACTCTGTCAAGACGACAATGTCGTATGAATTAAACTCTGAACCTTCATATGGTTCAATCGACAGGTGACATCCCTCATGGACTCATGTCGAGTAAAATGAATGGACTCATGTCGAGTCAAATGAAGACCTGGATTACACTCAGTCCAGATGACAATGTCGTATGAATTGAACCCTGAACCTTCATCTGGTTCAGTCGATAGGGGACATCCCCCTTGGACTCATGTCGAGTCAAATGAATGGACTAATGTCGAGTCAAATGAAGACCTGGATTACACTCTATCAAGACGACAATGTCGTATGAATTAAACTCTGAACCTTCATCTGGTTCAATCAACAGGGGACATCCCCCATGGACTCATGTCGAGTAAAATGAATGGATTCATGTCGAGCCAAATGAAGACCGGGATTACACTCAGTCCAGAAGATAATGTCGTATGAATTGAACCCTGAATCTTCATCTGGTTCAGTCGACAAGGGACATCCCTCATGGACTCATGTCGAGTCAAATAAAGACCTTGATTACACTCAGTCCAGACGACAATGTCGTATGAATTGAACCCTAAACCTTCATCTGGTTCAGTCGACATGAGACATCCCCCATGGACTCATGTCGAGTCAAATAAATGGACTCATGTCGAGTCAAATGAAGACCTGGATTACACTCTGTCAAGACGAAAATGTCATATGAATTAAACTCTGAACCTTCATCTGGTTCAATCGACAGGGGACATCCCCCATGGACTCATGTCGAGTAAAATGATTGGACTCATGTCGAGTCAAATAAGACCTGGATTACACTCAGTCCAGATGACAATGTCGTATGAATTGAACCCTGAACCTTCATTTGGTTCAGTTGATAGGGGACATCCCCCATGGACTCATGTCGAGTCAAATGAATGGACTAATGTCGAGTCAAATGAAGACCTGTATTACACTATGTTCAGACGATAATGTCGTATGAATTAAACTCTGAACCTTCATCTGGTTCAGTCGATAGGGGACATCCCCTATGGACTCATGTCGAGTCAAATGAATGGACTCATGTCGAGTCAAATAAAGACCTGGATTACACTCTGTTCAGACGATAATGTGGTATGAATTAAACTATGAACTGTCATCTGTTCAGTCGATATGGGACATCCCCCATGGACTCATGTCGAGTCAAATGAAGACTTGAATTATACTCAGTCCAGATGACAATATCGTATGAATTGAACCCTGAACCTTCATCTGGTTCAGTCGACAGGGGACATCCCTCATGGACTCATGTCGAGTCAGATGAATGGACTCATATCGAGTCAATGAAGACCTAGATTACACTATATCCATATGACAATGTCGTATGAATTAAACTCTGAACCTTCATCTGGTTCAGTCGACATGAGACATCCCACATGGACTCATGTCGGGTCAAATGAATGGACTCATGTCGAGTCAAATGAACACTGGACTAATCTTAGTCCAGACGATAATGTCTTATGAATAAAATCCGGAACCTTCATCTGGTTCAGTCGACATGGGACATCCCCCATGGACTCATTTCGAGTAAAATGAATGGACTCATGTCGAGTCAAATGAAGACTTGGATCACACTCAGTCCAGACGACAATATCGTATGAATTGAACCCTGAACCTTCATCTGGTTCAGTCGAACGGGGACATCCCCATAACTCATGTCGAGTCAAACGAAGACCTGAACTAATCTCAGTCCAGATGACAATTTCTTATGAATAATACCATGAACCCTCATCTGGTTCAGTAGACCGGGGACATCCCCCATAGACTTATGTCGAGTCAAATGAAGACCTGAATTACACTCGATCGAGATGACAATATCGTATGAATTAACTCTCGAACATTCATCTGATTCAATCAATTGGGCACATTCCTCATGGCTCATATCAAGTCTAGTTCATAAACACGGGCTGCATCTTAAAGAAGCACTAGAGAATTGCGCAACACTTCTGTTCATACACATGAAAGGCTATACTAAACCATCCAAACGACAGAGGATAGTACATAAGAACTATGCATTCTTGATAGGTACTCTTACATCTTGTTTCATACGACACACATCGAAATACTCTCCAAGTCAATGACTTCATAACTTAGAGAGTATGAGATTAACTGTACGGGCCAAATTTGGGCCAAGAGCATTTTTGACTTTTCGATTTAGGCCCTATACCAGTAATAGCCCAATTCCACCAAACAGTACCCAAAATAGACTTGGGCCAAAGACCCAATTACCTTCTCAGGCCCACGCACAAAGAGCGGCTTACCAAGCAAACCCTTGATTTATCAGTTACCCAACTTAAAACGCCTAAATCAAGGTTAGTAACTCCCCCCACGTAGTTAGCTATTTTAGACACCCAACTGACAAGCAATTAATAGATGAATTAAAGCTTACCTCGAAGGAGTCTATAAAAGGAAGAGATGATTCACTGTTCAAGTGCAGGTTTTGAGCTCTCATACTTGAACTCCCTAAGCTTTTTACTCTCCAAACACCGGCCACCGCCCTCACGGCAGTCAACTAAAGTCAAGGTAACATCAAGCCTTACTCTTTCATTATTTACAGCCCGTCTTCACTATTAACTTGAGTGTTGGAAAGTCTACAACACCCACCACACCGGTGGGCAGTACTCCCCGTTTATTCTATCTTTGTTTTGCAGTTTTGCTAGTGCCCTCATACTACAAAATTCTCGATTGTGGACCTCGGGCGAAAACCAACATCCACAGTAATGCCAGACGATATGCTACTTTGCCCACTCTCTCCAATATCTCATAATGACCAATATAGCGCGGTGCCAACTTTCCCTTCCAGCTCAATACTCCCTTCCAAGAGGAGACTTTCAAGAAGACTTTTTCCCCATCTTTGGACTCAAGGTCATTTATTCTTTTGTCATCATAACTCTTCTGTCGACTCTGTACCTCCAGCAGTCTAGCTCTGATAAGTCTGATCCTCTCAGATATCATATCTACCAGGTCTGAACCATGAATCTGTCTATCTCCAACCTCGCCCCTACAAATAGGAGTATTACACCTCCTCCCATACAAGGCCTCAAATGGAGCCATACCGATACTCTCTTGGAAGCTGTTGTTATAGGAAAACTCTATCATATATAAATGATCATCCCATCCTCCACTAAAAGTCAATACACACGATCTCAATAGGTCTTCCAATATCTAAATAGTCCGCTCTGACTACCTGTCAGTCCGAGGGTGAAATATTATGCTCATAGTAATCTTCGACCCCATAGACTTCTAGAAACCTTGCCAAAAATGAGAAGTAAATATGGCATCTCTATCTGATATAATCGATGCCGGTACTCCATGTGTTAGGGTTGGTGCTCGGAGAGCCAATCCAGATCGTATTTATGTCTGATTCATGAATACAAGCAATACATTTTTCTATAATATTACTTATTTATGGTTGCACCTCTTATCTTTTATTATATATATTCGATCTAATTCATTAGATTGAAACAAAAACATTTTTAGCGAAATATATATATTAGACAAAGACCCGATAATATATAATGTAGTGTGCAATTACAATGTAGCTTGTAGTTGACATTGGGAAGTGTCACTACTAGGCATATATTATCATATTAAGTTCTTGGTCAAGATTTGCTAACATGGGTCGGTTAGTAAAATCCGCTGAGATCAGTACATGTCGTATATCATGACTTGGTCCGATGGTTTATCCCAATGAACCATGAGTCTTGGGAGACTCGTATAGACGTGTAGGTGTTTAAGTGATAAACACTGAATGACTCACTGAAGATTACCTAATAGATGATACACCAACGTCAATAGGAATCTTCTCGGGTTGAGTAGCATAATGATTCTTTGACTTAAGATACCATTGTGGATATATGAGTTATCCTACACACTTAGATGGCAGTCACGTCACCGATCTATTAAGATCAGACCTCCGCCTGTTCGTTGGGTGTGGACTTATGCTCATGATATCCTGTGTGTATCAATATAGGATCCTTCAGTCCTGTGTACATGGCATATGTATTCATTATGGGATTAGCAATCCGTTAAATCCATGGATCTGTGGTACACTGTAGAAGTGAGTTCTAAGTATTATTATAAGATTTCTAATAGAAACATAGACGAGATTATACTTATAGAGATTTGGCGTTAATATCTATATCTATGGAATAATCCGAATACCTGTGACGAAGGGATTATACTTATGCGATGACCTCGACCTGTATAGTTCAGCGAGTTTATCCGTGATCATCATAATTTACGGGTGGGTAAATTATGGACACGAAATTAGATTTTGTGACAGATATGTCTGAACTTAGAGAGTCTCACTAATGAAATAAACTCGTAGAACACTAGGACAACTTTTATGAATAATATTGATTATTTATAAATCGTTTAACGGTTAAACGAAAGATACATGCATAAGGGGCCTTTTGGTCATTTCCTAATTAATGTGTATTTGTATTTAATATTTGATTTTATTAAATACACATTAATTAGTTATCAAATTATGATATTTGACATATATCATTAATATATGTATTTGTATTATTTAAAGTAAATATAATAAATATATTTGGATATTTGTATTCAAATAATTATTTAATTATTAGATTATTAAATAAATAAAGTAATTAAAAATATAAAATATCTAAGTTGATATTTATTAAAGGAAATGATTAGGTATAAATGTTTGACTTTTGTATTTAAGGAAATGATAGTCATTTTGATTTTTTCTTCTTTAATTTGGCCATTAACCTAAATATAAAAGGTTTTATTTTTTCATTTTGCTTAAGACTTGTGGAAGCCACCAAAACATAAACAAAAGGAGATTTGAGAGAAAAAAGAAGAAACCAAGAAGAAAAATCAAGAAAGCTTCGATTTAAGTAAGTTTTTCCAACTTCTATTAGAAGGAACTTGTTCCTTTTGTTTTTGGCTACAACATATGTTGTTCTTAAATTTTTCTACTCTCTTGTGTTTTTTTTATGACGGTTGGAAGCATGAATGAAAGATGTATGCATGTGTGTTTAACAAAGTATGCTTATAAATGGTGTATAAGAACACTTTTGATCATTTGATGATCTTTTTGTAATTCTAGAGTTGTTAGGCCACTCATTGATGACCTAGAATTATTCTTGAGTTGTTTCAAAGTGGTGAGACTTGTTTGGTGTTGTAGTTTAAAGTGTTGAATTTGGTTAGTTTTGTTAATTGGACTAATTTGAGAAATTATGGTTCTTAACCTAAACCAAAATTGAGGATTTTCAAATATGTGCTGTATAATGATGTATATATGATGTAAATTTAATTTGGTGATGATTGGATATCATCTAATATTGTTTTAAACAATTTTGGACCAAAATGTAAAATTTGGAAAGTTGTAGCAACTCTCGGCAATTTGGGGAAATTGTGGTTTTGAGTTGCAATTTCTATTTTCATGTATAAGATATTTATAAATCATTTTGGTAGAGATTTGAAATCACTTATATTTGTATTTAACAAATTAGGACTAAAATGATCAAAATACAAAGTATTGAGGTCTCACGATAATTATTGATAAATCTGATTTTTGGATTAAGAATTCAGTTTTTATTTATTGAGAAATTATAATATTCCCAAGAAAAATAATTACCGGAAATTATTTCGGAGTGAAAATACGCGAAAAGGGTGAAAAATGACGTTACCGTATAACGACTGTCCAAACAGTGAGTTGATCACTGTTCGTGCAGCCCACGAATTGTCTAAATATTTTTGGGGCTGACCTGGGCAACCCCCCATGTGCATTGGTCGGTTAGTTCGGTCGAAAACGCGTTTTATGCTATTTTACGGAAAAATGTTTTCGTAAAAGTTTCGTGGTGTTTCTATATTATTTATGTCATTATTTGATATCGAATAAATATATTTAGGTGAAATTGAATGAATTATTA
>SKCR01022523.1:0-35049 GCA_019454045.1 Zanthoxylum bungeanum
GTATTCACGCATTATTTCATGTCTTGTTTGATCTTGGGACCTTAGAAAAACCAACAATGGCATCAAGAGCTAATGTTGCAAGCATGAAATTATAGGGATTTAAAATTTGGGTAAATGTGATTTGAGCATGATTTGAATAAATTGTTGTTTGAGTATGCTTTAACATGTTTAATTTCATCTTGGTTGGACTAATTTGGATGAAAAGTGATTTGGAATTATTTTCCCCCAATGGATTGGTGGGCCGAAGGGTTTGATGATTTTTGGGATCTTGGATTTTTTGATTTTTAATTCAGTTGATGAGTTAGAATCGATTAGGTTGATGTTAATTTGAATCGAATTGGATTGGATTTCGAATTGGACAAAAACCCCAAATTCCTTACCAGTGGCCGAATGTATCATTGCCCTAATGTCTTGGTAATTTTGGTTTTGTGACATTGGATGTGTATGAAATCAAATCGGATGGTGATTTAATGTCGATTGTAGGTTTGATTGGATCGAAACCGAATCGGACCCAAAATCCCTCCTTGGCCGCGGAGCAATGAAAGCATGTAAATGGGTTTTATTTTTTCATTTAATGTGTGGCATATGATAAAGGATAATGAGCATGGAAAATTTACTTGGAACTAATTGGGTGTTTTTAAAAAATATTGATTTAGTGATTAATCATGTAATGCACTTTAGGTATTAAATTGCGTAATTGGATTAGTGACTTTAATTAATTTAGGCTTAAATTGGATTTGGGCTTGAATTGTTGTATTTGGCCTTTTGGGCTTGATTTTCACGTTTGGTTTAGGCCAAATGGATTGGATCCAATTGGCCCAAAACCTTACCATAAAGCCCAAATGCACACTAATGAACCTTTACGTTTATTGGGCCTAATGGGCCGAAATTATTTCTAAGGCATTTTGGGGTGATTCCACTATTGGCTTTGGTTTGCCGAAGCCCATGCCTAAAGAAATTAGTTAAAGCCCATTGGACTTAAATTAAATTGACGTTGGACGTTAATCGGTCTTTGAGACGCGTTACGATTAGATTTGGAATTTAAATCGTAAAAGGTTTATTAAATAAACGTGTAATATTTAATTTAGAATTGAATAGTGAATTAGTATAAAATAATGTTAAATAGATTTAATATGTAGGTTAATTTAATTCATGAATTCGTACTTTAGTACTTATTCGCAAAAACCGAGTTTGACTCGAACAAAATCAAATCGTTGTTTGAACATTGGCTGATCACTTAATTATCAGATTAATTAATTTGATTAGATTGATTGATAGCATGCTTATGTGTGTGAATACATGGTAGTGTTGAATGAATAATGTATATCGGATGGATATTAGATGGGTGGGCAATTTTAGAAATTGTTGTCATAAATTCGATTTATTAAATTGGACCTGCGTGTCCAGCCTTATCACTTCTTTCTCTTTGTATTCTCTTCTCACCTATTCCCCTCTAATATATAGGTTTCTTTAGAAGTGTGTGTAACGGGTAGAAGTCGTACAAGTGCTAGCTTGAGTGAGAAAGGGAGAGATTTGATCTAGGATCAATGTGTTAAGTATCCATCCGCATATCATTATTATTTTATTTCATACTCGCTTTAATTATGTATTTAGAATGCATGTTTAAGGGTTGTATGATGATGAGACCTAACAAAGATAATTAAATTGGTAGCCAATTTGCACGCGAAAATCCCTCAATCTATATTAAACAAATATCCTTCCATTGAATGATTCTTGTTCAAGATCCGAAGTTGGCATTGGTTTGTTTTTGAAGTCAAGACCTTTGTCAATCAAGGATGTACTTGAATCATGAGAGTTTTGTTGCATATCGGTGTCTTGTCCAAATCGTGATTTTTATTGGCCAAAGTCAAGATCACTTTTTGTCCAATGACATTGATTACGAAACTTTCCTCGTCAATGGGGTCCCGCTTAACTGGAATCATTAGGTTTGTTTTTGGCCAAAGCCAAGGCCTAGATGATTCGGAGGATAGGGTTAGGAAAATGTAATGGATACATTGACATTATACATATGTTTCGGACTTGGATGTCCACCTAACCGATCTACGGAATTGGATGGATCCAATGATCAGTGAGATCTACCTAGTTAAATAGCATACAGCTTTTATTGGCCAAAGTCAAGGTTGTGTGTTATTTAATAGGATCCTAGCCCACTAGGAAACGCGGTTTCCCGAGTACTCCACAGAGGGTTAGAGGCTCGACGAAAAATAGTGGGAGGCAAGTATTGAATTTGCAAACATTCGTTCGAATACTCGCTAAACACGCTCATTTTATTTTACTCGTCATATTAATCAAAAGTATTAGTCGGACTAATATTTTATGTTGTTTTAAAAATATATATAGTTGGACTATATACAAACTCATTCAATATATAGTTGATTTTGTAATTGGATTATAGTAATCAATATAATTGAATTAAATGATAGTTGATTTTATAATGGGATTATAGTAATCAATATTAAAATTATAGTTGATTAAATAATTGGATTATTGTAATCATTATAATAAATAGTACCTTAATAATTTGATTAAATAGTTGGACTATTAAAATCAGTAAGAATTGAAAGGTTGAATATTTAAATATATAAGCCTTGGATTAAATGTTATGATTTCATTGGGTTTAATTGCAATTTTCAGGGAATTAATAATAGGTTAATTTATTGTGATAAATAATTTTTATTATAAGCCCAAATTAAGCAAATAGTAGAGCATAAATCTTTGGAAGATTTCTGTGATGATGACTTTTGCAATTAATATACTACAATAAATCTATCTTTAGATTTAAAAGTATTAAAGTTGCAATTATTGACTAGTCTAGTGGAGAAAAGTCAAAGTTTGCAATTGGGCATGTAGCACAAGGTGCACATCGTTTCGATATTCCGAAACCCAAGGCTTGGCCAAGGGTTTGTGAAATATTGAAAAAGGATAATTGACATATCCCGTAGCGACTACCATTTGGATATGGAAGACACGGAGGAATTAAAGATAAAAGGGCGAGGCTCTAACTTTAAAAATATTTGTCAAAGTTATGTTTACTACTAGTATTGAAATTGGATTTTAAATACTTAGTGTGGTACATAATACATATATGTATTGACGTTCAGAATCCGCTGTGAGCTGGATACTGGCTTCAAGCCGAGATTTCTCTGCGAATTGGAAACGGACGAAAGTCGCTGTTTCGACCGTAGATACCTAAGTTTAGGAACTACCCTTTGGGTATGTACTTAAATTAGGAAATGTTATAATGTAACTAGTTTAACTAGAGACATATCTCTATTTCAGTGTTTAATCCATGCGGATAAAACCTTTATATGCAAAACACTAAAGTGTTTCATTATATAAAGATGATACTGAGATAAATACATTAGATGTAAATAACAGAATTTATATTTTGAATATAAATAAAATCTCAAACATATAAAATGACAAATAAATAGCTCAAATTGATTTGATCAATAGAGACTTATCTGTGGCATTGTTGTCTAGGACACAATTAAACAAGACTCGTATATCCACACTTTTGAAGAGTGGGTACTAGGACTGATTTGACTATTCAAATAAGGTCTACGAATCTAGTTTATTAGGTAAAATACCTAAAACTACTATTTACTTGGTAATAGTAAAAGGGCCACCGATCTGTTAGCCCTATTCATGGTGAAGTAAGTGGGCCCATATCTAGGCTAGCTCTAGAAACATGAATATTTCGTGACCTTAACGGATGTAGCATCACGTAGTGGTTATGTTTTCTTTTGAAGAACACAGATCAGAAACTTTTGAAGTTTCGACATGAAGAAAACAAACAGATCGGCTATAGTATTATTCCGCCACGGTAATACCGTAATGGAAAATACTTAAGCAGTAAGTTTCATATATAAATGAAAGAGTACGGTGTTCTTTCATGTGAGGACTCCTCCCGAGACACGTCAGTTAGACGGTATGTTTGAACTAAAATCGAATTTTGTTGGACATGATAAGGTTATCACGAGTCGCTCTGAGCTACTATTTCCTTCTACAGGATATGTATTAACAGTGCAAAACTTATTTAGAATAAGGTTCCATATAAATCTGTTTGACAGATATCATATAGGATATGAACAGGGAAGAAACGAGGTTTCTCATTCCTGATAATTTGGGTATGCCAGGCATAGTGTTTGGATGATACCAAACTAAGGACCCAAATTGGATAAGTGCCAATATAGGTTATCCTAAGGGAAACCTTAAGTATAGTACTTGTAAATCTCACATGAGAACAATGTGATTGTTGCTCACCATGCGGTTTTCCTGAGAAAATACCGATATGCAGTGGTCAGTGGGAGGATAGTGATACTCGATGAAAATCGGAGTAACACTGTTCAAGGCACGAAGTCCTTAATGGAACACAAATAGTTCATCTATGATGAAACTATACCATTAATCTTCAAATACACAAGAACTTCGTAAATCGGATGGAGTCAGAAAACAACCTAGGGTATGGGTTTCTGATCTCACCCCATAATGATGTCAATCTTATGAGGTGTACCATCCGACTACGTTTTGAGGAAGTGATACGAGGTATCGGCTCCTGTTATGGCAAAGTGCCATGAAATCCATTTTGAAGATGCTTGTTGATAACTGTATATTTCATTTATGAAAATATGTCAGTTACAAATCAAAATCGCTTTCCTGAAAAGAAACCTTTTGGAGGATGTTTACAACATCCTGACGATTTTGTATAACCGACAAACAAGGTTTGCGGGTTATTCGATCCATGTTTGGATCAATGCAAGCATAAGGTTCTTGGAACTGACGTTTTGAATAATCATAATGGTTTATGATTTAACTCAAAACGAAATAATTCTTGTGTATATAAGGAGGTTAGGGGAGAGCGCACTGATAGTGAAATTCCCATAAAACAATTGGTGAAAGCTTGGTTTTCATAGATATTCTTTCAATAGAAATTCTCCGTAGAATTCTGGGGAGTAACACCTTTATTCAAGGAATAAAGATCTACTGGGATAGATTTGGAGTTGTTAACACTCTCTGGGAAATGTACATTTAAAATGTACTTGTATTGGTGTCTCATATGCTTCGAGCATATGGAGTCACAATCGGTCAATCCAAGTGATAGTCACTGGATTGAAGTTAAGAACATCTGTTAGTATCTCTGAGAACTAAAGATGCTATCTTTTACTATGGAGAATGAGAACTTGAAGTGACTGGGATCACCACTGCAAGTTTCCAAACGATTAAATACTACGGTACTATAAAGTTTGAACACGGGACAGTGAGCTGGAAATCTTCCAAGCAAGATAACTGTTGCCGAATAAACAACAAATGCGGATTATTGCTGCAGCTGAGCAGCAATAGAAGCCATTTGGATCAAAAATAAATCTAATTAGATTAGATATAGTTCTGTTAGCAGCTGAGCTAGGCGTCAGCACAAGCTAAGGAATTAAAGGTCTCATCGACGATCCAGATATATACTTCTATATCATCTGATTCGTTCAGATCATACATCGTGGCGATGTGATGATCGTATAAATCGCGTCAAAGATAATCAAACAAATACGCTGACGAAAAACCTTTCCTCAGCAATTTGAGCAAACCTTACATAGTTCGGTGTAGGACACTCGAGTGACTGGCTATGTGCCAAGTGGGAGATTGTTGGATAATATGACCCATAGCGTCACTATTTGCACAGAACATTGTGTTGCTGTAGCAAATTAACTATGTAACAAGGAAATTGCACTCTCGTCATTTGTGATTAGATCACCATAGATTATAAATGAAGATAGGTCCATATGATTAGTTCCTGGATTGAGATGATATGAGACCGTATCAGTCCACGAAGGATTAATGATTAAATATCCCTAGCCGTAGTATTATCGAGACTGGACATCGATAATGCGGAATAGGCTAGTATTGCACTTGTGCGCGTTGTGAGGGCACAACGGCATAGTTCTCATATATAAGTATTGGATACTTGTGCAAGTGCGATAGGAGGTCGTGTTTCACCGATGGTACGGGAAACAGCTTCGCTCTGGATAGACCCTTCGGAATCCCATTGGTATTATGACTAGGTGTCTATGGGAGGCCGAAATCAAGGTAGGTGTGTATAGTCTTAACCTGAGACTTACATCGCTAATACTTACGACAATCGGTAAACTTTGGTTTTGTGGTTGGGGGATCTTAACTGGTTCTGTGTTCACCTCTTCTGGGTTTATCAGGAATCGTAGTGTATTGGATGTGATGTCGAGACGGAAGTATCACTCCAGTCATAGTGCAGATGATGTCACGCAGGATACGGTATTAGTGCTCTTAAATGATGCGCATCCAATCGTGATATTATGACCAGGTCATGAATATCCGATTATAGAGACTAGTTACCAGACATCCGATATGTGTTTCGGACGGGGCAGACACTATCCAGCCCCAGCCCTAGCACGTGACTATCCGATACTGGGCCAATATGCACAATACAATCGTATACTACGCTTGATACAGATCTTAATATTCTTAAAAGGATATGTCCGAGAATTGGGATGACTTGGTGCTTTGCTAGGAGTTGACCTTGTCTTGTAAATCGGTAGAACGTAGTACTTTGGTACGTACGTGATTCGGATACTCCGACGACCGTATTTACTGCCAACTTATCCGGAGATCTCATGGGTCGCTTCCCGATAATCCACCGATGACGCACAACTCGCACTCTTGAATAATCTGGGATTATATAGAAGAGAGAGAAAATTAATCTAGGATTAATTACGGAGATATTTTATCTAGGATAAATATCGTCTAGAGAGAGATAACGATAATTTGGAATTAATCGATAAATTAATATATTCGATATATTAAACGAAATTAGATTTCGACGCGGAATTAAAATTAGATTTTAATTCGGGCAAACGAGTTAATTTAGAATTAATTCGTTAGCTACGTAAATAATAAATTCGCTAGGCGCATTATTTATTTAAATTCGATGTAATAAACGTCGCGACGTAAGTTCGGTATTTCGGAAATATCGAACTCGAACGCGTGAGTGCACGTGGGCCCACTTTCATTTGGAAACGTGTGGGGCCCACATGACACATGTCATATTATGCATTATTTAAATCTAATGCATTGCATGGAGATAGTGTACAATGCACTCAATGGTTTTGCATGGAATTGAGTGTTTGACACTCTAAGCCATTGCATGATTTGTGTCATAAGTTTATTATTAATTTAATAAATATTATGGCATAAATATAAATTGATTTTTTGTAACAAAATCAAATAAACTCTCTCATCTCTCTCACGCCAAACACATTTGCTCACTGTTTTTTGACTGGTTTGGGCGTGACTTTAGGGGAGCAAGGGTTGGGTTTTCATGGTGAAAACCGCAAGTGCTAGAACACTACGAGTCTTGCGAAGGTGGTAGGGAGGTTCACCCATGAGGCGGGACTCATTTGACGGAGTTTGGAGCTTCGTTTTGAGACCCGAACTGCCAAGACAGTGAGCATGGGCTGCTGCAGTGGGCTTACAAAGGCAGTGCGTTTTTGGCTTCGATTCGTCTTCAATTCGACATAACCGATCAATGTGAGTATTCCGCTACCTCCGTTGATGTATTCACGCATTATTTCATGTCTTGATTTGATCTTAGGACCTTAGAATAAACCAACAGATAATATTTTTCACTCCGGCACTCGAGAGAGTGAGTGAATATTTTAGGAGTCTTGACTTATAAATAATATCTGAACAAGATTAATTGACATGTCAAATATATAGGCGACAGCTTGAAATCAGGATCCAGAATCTCTATCGTATTAGTTCCTCCTATCTAATTATTGTATATTTTTATTTATCTATTATAAATCTTTATTATTTGTTTTCTAAATAAAGTTAGGATTATCAATTGTAGTACTTAGTGCGAGTTAACGCAATCCCTGTGGGTTCGACACTCTAAACTCATTTATACTAAAACTTGACACCGTACACTTGCGGTACGATATAAAAATATCACACCAACTAGTTTTTGGCGCCGTTGCCGGGGATTGTTTGTTTAATTCACATTAATACTACTACCAAGTAATCTTAGCTTTAATTTAGAATTTTATTTTTGTTTTTATTTCTTATTTTCTTTATTTCCTTTATTTTTATCTTAAGTTTTATTTTTGTTTTTTATTCTTATTTTTATTTTATTTTTTTTTTTATATTTTTCGTACGAGGTGAGTTTGAAAAGAAGTAATGGCAGATCCTGTTGGTGCACTGATAGCTCAAGTATCGTCCCTCACGACTCTCCGAATGTGCAGTCCAGAATTTCCAATTGAGAGAAAATCTACATATCTTGGGGGACCATCTATGGATAAATCACCACAGCCTGCCAAGCTGTCTTTTTCATGTCATAAGAACCGGTGGATACCAAAGAAGAAAACAGATAGATTACCTACCGGTTCACTACTTTTAAGCCACCATAACCATTTGGGTGGTTGCGTCTGGTGAAGACGTTAACTTAGCGCTAGCGGGGAGGCAACCCTTGCATTTCTTTTATTATTATTTTCTTACTTTTTATTTTATTTTATTTTATTTTATTTTATTTATTGTGTGCTATTTAATTATTTGCATGTTATTTATGCAGGTAGCACGAGACACACAACGCCCACACAACCAAATTCCAACCAGCAAGAGTCTGATCAACTCCATGCACGGTAGTGTTGTTCCTCACTTTTGCTCTTGATATTTATCGTACATTGAGGACAATGCAATTTTAAGTTTGGGGGTGTGTGTGCATGTTGTGTTACTTGCTATTTAGTTGTTTAAATTTTTTTGAAAAAAAAAAAAAAATTGTTTTAGTCTTTGATAGTAAAGCATAAATCTTGTGATGATATTGTTTGTTTATGAGTGAAATTTTAGAAATGATAAGTGCCCAATTTACTTTTATCTGATGCCTTGAATAACTGATCTATGTTAGACTCGTAAGCACTTAAAAACAGGTTTTTAACAGTAAAACTTAAGTAGTTGACAATGTGACTAGTTGAGAAATTGCATATCGATGAATGACCGTTTGCTTAGATATCTATCTTGATTTGCTAGTGTTATGAAGTATGGTATAGCTAAAAAGAAAAATGTCTCTAAAGAAAGAAAATAAACCACCTATAACCGATAAGCGTGAAGCTACCCATGGGCGAGTATTAGGACCACCATGAGGAGAAATGCTACCTTAAAGGGTAGGTGTGTTGATTAAAAAAATAAAAGAGCAAAAAAAAAGAGAAGCAAAAAGAGACAAGAAAAGAAAAAAAAAATCATACCATACTGAACACAAAATAGGCAATTACAGAGCATAATTGAGATATCTAGGTTGGTTTGACCCATCAATTCTAATTTTAAAACGAAATCATTGAGTTAGCTTACTTAAGATCAAAGCTGTGAATGAACCTTTACACACACACACTGTGAGTCTAGCATAGATGATTTACTCAAGAATTTAGTTTTGAGTCGCATTGCGTACTTTGAAGGTTCTCTAATTTCATTTATAAGCTTTCTTTGAGGAAAATTATATGCGTAACTATCAGGACTATCTTTTGTTATTTGTTTATATTTTTGCATGATTGTGTGTAAATGACGTTTGTGGGTGTCGTCGCTGTAAGCCCACACGAGACTATAACTCGTCCACTAGGGCCGCCTAGGGGTTTAAAGGCTTGTTGCATACGCTAAATGCAATCGTGATCCCTACGAAAGTGGCTTAGTTAATTTAGTAATTTTTATTTGTTAATTTGAATTTAGTTTTTATTTTTATCTTTTGCTCGGGACTAGCAAAACCTTAAGTTTGGGGGTATTTGATAAGTGTGGTTTATACTCACTTATTCCGATATCTTTAGCTTATTGTTTTGTTATAATTCGAGATATTAATATCATTTATCGTTTATTTTATGTTATATTTGTAGGAGCATTAATACATGGATCTGGGGATAATTGCACGTGTTTTGGAAACTTACGGAAGCGCCGGACGAAGCTCAAGTCACACCAGGCACCAAAGCGCCTCTTCACCATTTTCAACTAGCGCCGCGGCGCCAGCTCCCCATACAAAATCCAGGCGCCGCGGCGCCTCAAGCTTCTCATACAAATTCCAGGGAAATTAGCGCCGCGGTGCCCACTTAAGGAGCCGCGGCGCTGCGGGGAAGTCTACACGTTCCATGAATTAATTATTAGGGTTTTTAATAATCCTAATCATACCCAAAGACTCCCAGCCCCCAGTATAAATATAACAGTCCATCCAACACTCAAAAAGAGGCTAATACAGAGCACAAAACACAGAAATAAATATTTTTAGAGATCCAAGGAGATGATTGAAGACCGACAAGAAGAGACAAAGGCTGTAATATCCGGAGAGGAAGAGATTCAAATCGGGTTTTATCTTCTTATTTCTTTCTTAAAACTCTAATGATTTCCATTAGATTCGTGGCTTGATTACTTATTGTTTTATCTTTTGTCATGAATTTACTCTTAATTTTAGAGAACGATTGTAATTGATGCTTGAACCTTGTATTTTGTTTATCAGTTTTGTAATGACGTTTTATTAATTATTTATATTCTTTTGAGTTTAATGCTTCTTGATTGCTGGCCACAATTTGAGATGATGAAGTTTAGAATCTATCACTCGAGAGAGGGGATTTTGAATAGATCTAGAGAATATAGCCTAGGATTTTATAGAGTTCGAGAGAATCTGTAGTCCTTGGAAGTCGTTAACATAAATCACAAATCGTAATGAGTTGTTAACTATTGGATTTTTATAGAGATATCGAAGTCTATAGTTGATAATATTTTCACTCGGCACTCGAGAGAGGGGTGAATATTTTAGGAGTCTTGACTTATAAATAATATAACTGAACAAGGATTAATTGACATGACAAATACATAGGCGACAGCTAGGTGAAATCAGGATCCAGAATCTCTATCGTATTAGTGTTGGATATTATGACCCATAGCGTCACTATTTGTACAGATCACGGTGTTGTTGTACAAATTAACTATGTAATAAGGAAATTGCACTCTCATCATTTGTGATTAGATCACCATAGATATATAAATGAAGAGAGGTCCATATGATTAGTTCCTGGATTGAGATGATATGAGACAGTATCAGTCCACGAAGGATTAATCATTAAATATCCCTAGCCGAAGTATTATCGAGACTGGACATCGATAATGCGGAATAGGCTAGTATTGCACTTGTGCGTGTTGTGAGGGCACAACGGCATAGTTCTCATATATATAAGTATTGGATACTTATGCAAGTGCGATAGGAGGTCGTGTTTCACCGATGGTACGGGAAACAGCTTCGCTCTGGATAGACCCCTCGGAATCCCATTGGTATTATGACTATGTGTCTATGGGAGGCCGAATCAAGGTAGGTGTGTATGGTCTTAACCTGAGACTTACATCGCTAATACTGACGATAATCGATAAACTTTGGTTTTGGTGGTAGGGGACTTTTACAGGTTCTGAGTACACCACTTCTGGGTTTATCAGAGAGTCGTAGAGTATTGGGTGTGATGTCAAGACAGAAGTGTCACTTCAGTCATATTGGAGTGATGTCACGCAGGATACGGTACTAGTGCTCTTGAGTGTTGCGCAACCAATCGGGATATTGTGACCAGGTCATGTATATCCGATTATAGAGACTATGTTACCAGACATCCGACATGTGCTTCGGACGGGGTAGACACTTATCCAGCCCAAGCCCTAGCACGTGATTATCCGATACTGGGCCAATATACACAAATACTACGGTATACTACGCTTGATACAGATCTATATATTCCTGTAAGAATATTTCTGGAGAATTGGGTAGGCATGGCGCTTGCTAGAAGCCAACCTTGTCTTGTAAATCGATATAAACGTAGTACGAGGTACTTACGTGTTCGGACAGTCCGACGATCGTATTTACTGCCAACATATCCGGAGATCTCATGGGTCGCTTCCTGAAGATTCACCGATGATGTATTACTCGCACTTTGATTAATCTGGGATTAATTAGAAGAGAGAGATAGAATTAATCTGGGATTAATTCGATGAGAGAGAAAATTAATCTGGATTAATTACGGAGATATTTTATCTCGGATAAAATATCGTTAAAGAGAGAGAACGATTAATTTGGAATTAATCGGTAAAATTAATATATTCGATATATTAATCGAAATTGGATTTTGACGCGGAATTAAAATTAGATTTTAATTCGGGCGAACGAATTAATTTAGAATTAATTCGTTAGCGACGTGAATAGTGATTTCGCTAGGCGTAATCATTTAATTACGACGCGACGGAAAATTCGTTAATTTAGAATTAGCGAACCCGAGCCCGAGAGTGATTGCGAGCGCATTGCATTTCGAATTCGAGCGCGGCACGCGAGTCACATCAAGCGTCAAATCATTTGTCACATCATGCGTCAAATCAATTGTCACTTTGTAGTGATGTGACTTGACAACATGTCACTTTATTAAAGTGATGTGATGTGACTTAAAGTAAAAAGTAAAAGTGATGGAATATGAAAAGGTTGAATATATATATATGTTTTATTTATTTTGGAAAATAAATGAATAATATATATTACTTTTTCTTTTCCCTTAAACATAATTTCGGTACTCTCTCTCTCCAACATGCAGTCACGGTTTTTCTCTTTTCCTCTCTTTTTCTTCTTCATTCCCTTCACGCATGGTGCGATTCTTCTCTTATTTTTCTGGTTTCACCGAAAATTTGAGAAGCAAAATGGAAGATGAACAAGTGCTAGCACACCTTGAGTAATACATAGGTGATAGGAAGTGTCTTCATGAGCTTGGAAAGCTTGAAGCTTGGAGCTTCAATGGAGTCTTGCATGGCCGAAAATGGAGGAGACCTTCACAGCCCAAACCGTGCGTCCACTGCAGTTCCAGAAGCCATTGCCGATCTTGGAGGGAGCTTAAAAACGCATGTTCTTCATTTCATCAAAACCGTTCAATGTGAGTTATGTTTCCGCCTTACTCCTTTGATGTGTTTATATGCGGTTTTTATGCATGATTTGTTGATCTTGGGACTTGATTTAACTCCTACAATTAGTTCCTCCTATCTAATTATTTGTATATTTTATTTATCTATTATAAATCTTTATTATTTGTTTTCTAAAAAAAGTTAGGATTATCAATTGTAGTACTTAGTGCAAGTTAACGCAATCCCTGTGGGTTCGACACTCTAAACTCATTTATACTAAAACTTGACACCGTACACTTGCGGTACGATATAAAAATATCACAGCAATGATCACTAATTATCAGATTAATTAATTGGATTAGATTGATTGATAACATGTTTGTGTGAATACATGGTTGCGATGCATGAATAATGTATATCGGATGGATATTAGTCGGGTGGGACGATTTTGGAAATTTCAAAAATTTGATTTATTAATTGGACCTGCGAGTCCAGCCTTATCTCTTATTTCTTGTATTCTCTTCTCACCTATTCCCCTCAATGTAAATTAGGTGTCTTTAGAAGTGTAGTGTAATGGTAGAAGTAAATACATGTGCTAGCTTTGGAGAGAGAAAATGAGAGATTTGATCTAGGATCAATGTAAAGTATCCATCCGCATATCATTATTATTTTATTTCATATGCGCTTTATTATGTGTTTAGAATGCATGTTTAAGGGTGTATGATGATGAGACCTTAACAAAGATAATAAATTGGTAGCAAATTGCACGCGAAAAACCCTCGCTCAATATCAAGTGTTTTTCCTTCCATTGAGTGATTCTACTCAAGATCCGAGATTGGCATTGGGTTGTTGGCCAAAGTCAAGCCCTTTGTCCGTCAAAGATGTGTTTGAATCACGAGAGCTTTGTTCCATATCGGTGTCTTGTCCAAGTTGTGGTTTGTTGGCCAAAGTCAAGACCACTTCTTGTCCATCGACATTGATTACGAAGCTTTCCATGGTCAATGGGTCGCGCTTGACTGGGATCACTAGGTTTGTTGTGCCAAAGCCAAGGCTTAGTTGATTCAGATGAAAAAGGTTAGGTAATACATTGGATGTATTGGCATATATAAGATATATGTTAGGATTTGGATATCCGCCTACTGGATCTAGGAATTGGATGAGATCCAATTGATCTTCGAGATCTACCTAGTTAATTATCATACAATTTGTTGGCCAAAGTCAAGATTGTGTGATATTTAACGGGATCCTAGCCCACTAGGAAACACGGTTTCCCGAGTACTCATTCAATTACTCGCCATATGCGCTCATTCAAATTATTTCGTCGTTAGATTAAATGTTAGTTGGACTAATATTTAAATTGTTGTTTTTATAAACAGTTGGACTGTATTATATTTGATTATATATAATTGGATTATATTAATCAATATATTTGAATTAATTAATTTCAGTTTACAGATGATTTTATAGTTGGACTATAGTAATCAATGTAATTGAGGTTAATTAATTTAAATTATATTTGATTATATAGTTGGACTATTATAATCATTATAATAAATAGTACCACAAATCGTTGATTAAATAGTTGGACTATTAGAATCAAGATATAATTGAAAGATTGACATTTAAAACATAATCCTGGGGAAAATGTGTTTAAATGGTTTAATTTTCAAATTGGGAATAAAGTTTCAGGATGGTCCTGGAAATTAATAGGTTATTTTATTTGATAAAATAATATATTAAGCTTGTAGCGCAAGGCGCACCTTAATTCGATATTCCAGAAACACGAGGCTTGGCCTAAAGGCTTCTGGAATGTTGAAACAGGCAAAGGCAAAATCATTATAATCTTCTGGGAAGATAAAGGACATATCCTAAAAAGGAATAGAAGACAAGCAAGGCTCTGACTTCAAATATGATAGTCATAATTATGTTCACAACTAGTATTGAAATTGGATTTTAAATACTTAGTGTGGGACATAAAATATATTGATGTTCAGAATCTGTTTTGAACAGGATACTGACTTCAATAGAGATTTATTTGCGAATTGGAAACAGGACGAAAGTCGCTGTTTTAATCGTAGATACCTGAATTTAGGAACTACCTTCGGGTTAGCACGTAAATTAGGAAACTGTTATAATGTATCTAGTTTGACTAGAAATATTATCTCTATATCGCGTATAACCCGCTGCGGGTGTACCTTTATATTCTAGAACACTAAAGTGTTTCATTATATAAAGATGATATTGAGATAAACACATTAGATGTGAATAACAGGATTTATATTTTGAATATAAATAATCTCAAATATATAACATGACAAATAAATAGCTCAAACTGATTTGATCAGTTAAGAAACTTAATTGTGGCATAGTTGTCAGAGACACTACTAAACAAGAATCGTATATCCGCACTTTTGAAGAGCGGGTACTAGGACTGATTTGATTCCATTCAAATAAAGTCTACGAATCTAGTCTATTTGGGCAAAGTGCCTAAAACACTATTTACTTGGTAAAAGTGTAAATGTCACCGATCTGTTAGCCCTACTTCATAGTGAAGCAAGTGGGCCCATGTCTAACTAGGCTAGATATGGATTTGAATATTTTGACCTATACGGATGTGGCATCGCGTATGGTTATATGTTTCTTTTGAAACACAAATTGGAAACTTTTAGAGTTCGACACGAAATAGATAAATAGATCGGCTAAAGTATTAAACCGTCATGGTAAGACTGTAATGGAAAATACTTAAGCAATAAGTTTCTAGTTTTTTTATGAAAGAGTATAGTATTCTTTCAAATAAGGACTCCTCCTGGAATACGTCAGTTTGACGGTGTTCCGAACGGATTAACCGAATTTTGTTAGACATAATAAGGTTAATCACGAGTCGCTCTGAGCTACCATTTCCTTCAACGGATAAGCTTTAAACAGTGCAAGAACTTATTTTGAATAAGGTTCCATAATAATCTGTTGACAAATATCATATTAGATATGAACGGGAAAGAAACCGGGTTTCTCATTCCTGATAATTTGGGTATGCTAGGCATATGTTTGGATGATACCAAACTAAAACCCAAATATGATAAGTGCCAAATGTAGGTTATCCTAGGGATACCATAAGTATTGTACTTATACATCTCACAATAGAACAATTAGATTGTTACTCACCATACGGTTTTCCTGAAGGAATACTGATATGCAGTGGTAAGTGGGAGGATAGTATAACTCGATGGAAATCAGAGTAATACTGTTCAAGGCACTGAATCTTAATGGAACATGAATAGTTCATCCAGGATGAGACTATTACCATTAATCTTCGAATACACAAGAACCGCGTAGGTCGGATAGAGTTAGAAAACAACCTGGGGTATGGGTTTCTGATCGCACCTCATAAAGATGTCTATCTTATTGAGGAATACTAACTGACTACGTGTGAGGAAGTGATACAAGGTATCAACTCCCTAATTATGGCAAAGTGTCATGTAATCCGAAATGGATTCCATGTATATCAACCAGTTTGGATACTAGTTGATGTACCACAAGGCATTGTGCCTATTGGTACTATATGTCTTCTAGGAAGACATACATGGATGGCAACATACCAGCGTATAAAGCTAGGCTTTTAACGGAAATGTATCATTATCAACATTGTGTTGATTACGATTCAACTTTTTACCTATTGCCACGGTAAATCCATTTGGATAATGTAGGTTATTCGATCCATGATTGGATTGAAGCAAGCATTAGGTTCTTGGAATTATCGTTTTGATATAATTATAATGATGTATGATTTAATTCAAAACGAAAATAATTCTAGTGTATATATAAAAGGTTAGTGGGAGCGCACTGATAGTGGCTGTCCTATAAAATAATGATAATATGTCATTTCTGGAAATGATATTCCCATAAGATAAATATCGGCGAAAGCTTGGCTTTCGCAATACTCTCCTAGAAACCGTACATTGAAAAATGTACGAGACCTGGTGTATCATACGCTTTGAGCATATGGATTCACAAACAGGCCAATCCGAGTGATAGTCACTGGATTGATGTTAAGAACATCCGTTAGTATCTTAGAGAACTAAGGATGCTGTCTTAGTCTATGGAGAAGGAGAACTTGAAGTGACTGGGGTCACTGTAGCAAGTTTCCTATAACCGATAAAGACGACTAAAAGTCGCAAACGGTACTATATAGTTTGAATAACGGTACAGTGAGCTGGAAATCTTCCAAGTAAGATACTGTTACCGAATAAACAACAAATGCGGGTTGTTGCTGCAGCTGAAGCAGCAATAGAAGTCATTTGGGTCGATACAAATCTAATTAGATTAGATATAGTTCTGTTAGCAGCTGAGCTAGGCGTCAGCACAGGCTAAAGAATTAATGGTCTCATCAACGATCCAGATACATACTTAGATACTCATCTGATTCATTCTGATCATATATCGTGGCGATGTGATGATCGAATAAATCGCATCAAGATGATAATCATGCAAATCCGCTGACGAATGCATTTCTCAGCAGTTTGAGCCAACCGTACATAGTTCGGGTGTAGGACACTTGAGTGACTGGCTATGTGCCAAGTGGGAGATTGTTGGACAAAATGACCCATAGCGTCACTATTTGCACAGATCATTGTGTTGTTGTAGCAAATTAACTATGTGACAAGGAAATTGCAACCTCATCATTTGTGATTAGATCACCATATATATATAAATGAAGAGAGGTCCCTATGATTAGTTCCTGGACTGAGAATGATATGAGACAATATCAGTCCCCGAAGGTTTAATCATTAAATATCCCTAGCCGGAGTATTATCGAGACTGGACATCGATAATGCGGAATAGGCTAGTATTGCACTTGTGTGCGTTGTGAGGGCATAACGGCATAGTTCTTATATATATAAGTATTAGATACTTATGCAAGTGCGATAGGAGGTCGTGTTTCACCGATGGTACGGGAAACAGCTTCGCTCTGGATAGACCCCTCGGAATCCCATTGATATTATGACTATGTGTCTATGGGAGGCCGAATTCAAGGTAGGTGTGTATAGTCTTAACCTGAGACTTACATCGCTAATACTTGCGATAATCGGTAGACTTTGGTCTTGGTGGTACAGGGCTTTAACCGGTTCTGCGTACACCACTTCTGGGTTTATTAGAGAGTCGTAGTGTATTGGGTATGATGTCAAGACGGAAGTATCACTCCAGTCATAGTGGAGATGATGTCACGCAGGATACGGTATTAGTGCTCTTAAGTGCTGGCCGGCCATCGAGATATTATGACAAGGTCATGTATATCCGATTATAGAGACTAGTTACCAGACATCCGACATGTGCTTCGGACGTGGCAGACACTTATCCAGCCCCAGCCCTAGCACGTGACTATCCGATACTGGGCTGATATACGCAATACTACGGTATACTACGCTTGATACAGATCTATATATTCCTGTAAGAATATTTCTGGAGAATTGGGTAGGCATGGCGCTTTGCTAGAAGCCAACCTTGTCTTGTAAATCGGTATAAACGTAGTACGAGGTACTTACGTGTTCGGATAGTCCGACGACCGTATTTACTGCCAACATATCCGGAGATCTCATGGGTCGCTTCCCAAAGATTCACCGATGATGTATGACTCGCACTATGATTAATCTGGGATTAATTAGTAAGAGAGAAGATTAATTTCTAGAGAGAGAAAATTAATCTAGGATTAATTACAGAGATATTTTATCTCGGATAAAGTATCGTTAAAGAGAGAGAACGATTAATTTGGAATTAATCGATAAAATAATATATTCGATATATTGTATGAAATTGGATTTCGACGCGGAATTAAAATTGGATTTTAATTCGGGCAAACGAATTAATTTAGAATTAATTCGTTAGCGACGTGAATAGTGATTTCGCTAGGCGTAATCATTTAATTTGACGCGACAGAAAATTCGTTAATTTGGAATTAGCGAACCCGAGCCCGAGAGTGATTGCGAGCGCATTCGCATTTCGAATTCGAGCGCGGCACGCAAGTCACATCAAGCGTCAAATCGCTAGTCGCATCAATTGTCAAATCACTTGTCACTTTGAGTGATGTGATGTGACTTGACATGTTGTCACTTTATTAAAGTGACTTGATGTGAATAGTAAAAGTGATAGGTGATGCAAAAGCATTTTTGCTTTTTGCTTTTGACCTTTTGACTTTGCTTTTTAAAAGTAAAAGGTGGTAAATGCTTTTATTAAAATTTTGGAAAATATAAAAAGCATTTTACACTTTCTCTCTCTCTTGATAATTCACGGTTTTTCGTGAAACCCTTTTCCCTCTTTTTTTTTCTTCTCCCTCTCCTTCACGGCTTCAAGCCGATTTGCTTCAAAAAGTCTCTGGTTGGACCGAATTTAAAGGGAAGCAAGGAAGATGAAGAGTGCTAGCACACACCTTGGGTTATATTATGGTGATAGGGAAACGAATTTATGAGCTTGGAATCGTTTTGGAACCTTGAAGCTTTGAGCTTCCATGGTGTTTATCAATGGCCGAATCATGGAGGGACCAAACCAGTCAAAACCGAGCAGCCCACTGCCTTGGAGAGCTGTTGCCGTGAGCTTGAAGGAGGCAAAAAAGCATCTTGTTCTTCGCATCACAAAAACGATCTATTGTGAGTAATGATTCCGCCATTATTCCTTGATGTGTTCATGCGAATTTTCTGCTTGATTTGTTGATCTTGGGACCTATATTAGAAACCAACAGTAAGTAGGTGGGGGAACAGAGTGATAATTGGGTAGAGGATTGTGGTGAGTGTTTGGTTGTTCTTTTTCAGGGTCAGGGATCTTTCGGGAGTCTATTAAGTCTTGGACTTCATGGCGAAGCCGGGCACAGTTGTCGGTGTCATGGCCAGGATGTTGGTGAAAATGGCAGAAACGGCTCATGTTTAGGTTTGACGGGGGAGGATTTGGGAGTGGTTTTGGTTCTAGGGGCTTTAACAGCCCTTGCCTCAGTAGCTTCTCCAGTACCTTGGACAAAGGTCTGACCAAGTTAGAAAAATGCCTATTCCTTATGGCCGCCACCTATGCAGCAACAGGCTTAGCACTTGAGGATCCTCCGACAGTCCTCCTGCTCAAACTATAGAACTTTCTGTTCTCAGCCTCCTCCTCTTCAATATCCATTACAGTCTCCCTTAACTGGCGGAAGTCTGCAATCATCGATGTCATCCTTCTGAGCTTACCATAAATCGAGGGCTTAGTCCCCTTGATGATCATCTTGATCTGATCTTTCTCGGAAGGCCTGGTCTCCATTTTCAAGAGCTGGCTTCTCCAGCGGTCAACATACTCTTTAAAGATCTCCTCAGGCTTCTGCTTAGTATTCTCCAAGTCGCGGAGCGACAAGTCGATCTCTAAGTCAGTTACATATTGCTTCAAGAAGGCATCAGCTAACTCCCTACAATCTTCTTTAACCTTCTTCTCAAGGCTATGATACCAAACCACAGGTGCACCCTCGAGTGACATTCCGAACATTTTCTGGACTTGGCGCTGAGACAGGCCGACCGAACTCATCACCGAGACATATTGTCACAAATGGACCCTCGGTCCCCATTCCCATTAAACTTTGCGATGTCAGGCATTTTGAACTGTGCGGGCAACTGCTCCTCAAAGGTCATTGAATCATAATCAAGTAGATCCTCATGCTTCCCCCTCAGCTTACGGGTGACAGACTCTATCTGATCACGGAGCCTTTGCATTTCAGCCTGAGTTCCGGCTATCCTACCAGCGGCATAGTCAGCCAGATCATCATCAAATACCGGAGCATCATCGTTTACTCCACTCGGAGGGCTCTCCCGCCTCTCATTCTCAGATCCTCCCGCAGCGCGGGGCACAGCCATATTAGACATGGCAGCAGTCAGAGCTTGCATTGTTCAGTCATCTTGGCAAAGTTAGCTTCCATCTGCTCCATTCTAGACCCCTCGTTGACGGATTCACTCATATTCACTGAAGGTCTTTTGACTAATCTGCCATCTTCTCTAACCCAATGGGAATCTATGTTGCCTCTCTTAAGGCCATGTGTCAGTGCATATGTGTGCGATGCATGTAATAGATAAAAAATATAAAGGGAAATTTTAAACTACTTGGCCATTATCATTTTAAAGTATTTAATCACACCATCGCGCGGTGCAAACTTGTCCCAGTTGAAAAAGGCCCAACAAGTTTGCACTTTACAATGATACGGCTAAATAACTTCAAATGATAAAGGCCCATTCACAAAGTGGCCCACCGGTATTTTAGAAGCTTTTGGCCCAACTGTCAAAGGACACAAACTTGCCCCAGTTTAAATGGCCCAACAAGTTCACATCTTTTGACAAAAGGTCCAACTGGATCCAAATGACGGCGGTCCAACACACAAACATAAAATAAATAACTACCGGTTCTTTCAAGGCTAAGTTTCACAAGTGGGTTCACGGGGCGCGGACAAAGGCTCTCGTTTGATGAAGGATTACCCACAACTAGGACTCCCCACTCAAGGGTTCAAGCGACCAAGTGAGTGCACCCTTTTTATACCTTACGGTACGTGCCAACGAGTTATGGTGTGTGACTAACTGTCGAATGGATTTCCCGTTGTAGATTCCCCAGAGGGAAGGTGGAGCGAGGCTCTCTTAAGTACGCAAGCCCCTTAGGCTCTTATCGCTTGGTGTCAAGAATAAACAACGAGTCCTCCAAACTAGTATGTCACAACGAGCTACAAGTAATGATTTATCTAGGTGCCTTCACAGCTTTTCCCCGAAGGGTAGTGAGTGAAGGAAGACACCCAACCATCACCTAGCTTCAACAAAGCCTTTGATTAACCCCCTCAACCCACTATAGAAATGGTCAACTAATGCAAAAATTATACACATCACAAGACATGATTTCGAGGCCAATTCTCTAATATCCCCAGTGGAGTCGCCAGACTGTAGACAACAGAACCTGGGCGACGCTGTTCTAGGCTCGCGACCTAGTTGGGAAGTATGAAATAACATGGAGTCGCCACCCGGTGTGAACCGGGACAAAGATTTAAGGCCGCACTCACCCCTCGCAAGGGAAGACCTCAAACCGTTGGGTTCGGAATGGTCCCTTACTTATGTCACTTGTGATGATATAATTTGTGCAATAAACTAACCGAATCTATTCATCATTCATGCTCGAGGGTACTTAGATCTAACATGTTTTCATCCAAATAATTCCACGCAATGTAACACAACAAGCATATTGAACCATTAAATCAACATGTATAAATCATTACCCAAACGCATCATAAACTAAGAACATGCATAATGAACAACCTAAACATGCTTTAACAAATGAATAACAAACTAAATTAAACCATGCTTTAAATAATAAACATATAACATAAAGACTATAACATGCTCAAATACAAATTAGGATGAGACGAGATGCGTGCATCTTAAGTGGTACGTGGCATTGTATCCCGAGTGCAGACCATACTACCGTCCATTCGAAGTCGGATATGGAATTTACGTCCGGGTTTCCATCTGATATACCACAAAAGAGAACACATATCCCGCTCATCCAACAATCACATCATGCTTCAAACGACTCTCATGCAATTATATATCAAAATAAATAAAACAACAATAAAGAAGATAAGTAGAAAGGTGCCCTCAGGTCTAACCTCTTGTGTCGTCTAAGAAAGGGCGTTACACGTCCGTTGGAAGGGTGAATGATCCGCTACTCTTTTAGTTCACCAACTCAACGTCTTTCCTCGCTGTTTTGCTGTTCGGGCTGCTGTTTCAAGTCCGTTTCGCTGCTGCTTCGCTGCTACGTTTCAGGTCACTGTCTTGATGGTTTAGCGGACTGTTTTGGGTGATTTTGAAGGCTTAGGGAGGTGCGTTTTTGGGGATTTTTTAGGGAAACTTTGTGGAGGTTTTTGGGATGGTGTTTAGGTGATTTTAGGACTGTTTTATGGGTTAAAGACGCAACAAAAACTGACCAGAACAGAAGGTGAACTGCGGCAGTTCACAGGTGCAGTGGGGTGTTTTCAGGGACTGTTTTGGGGCTGCGAATGGGGCTGTGTTTGGAGGGTTTTTAGTGCGACTTTAGGGCTGTGAATAAGGTTTATTTGAGGGTGTTTTAGGGCTGTGAATGGGGGCTGGAACTCGGCAATGGAGGGTTAAGTTTAGGGCCTGGGCGTGAAGGGTGTTGATGATGGAGGGAAGGTGCGGCAATGGAGGCTATTGGATCTTGAAGGTGCGGCAATGGAGGCTTTCAGGGGGATGCTGGGGCGTGTAATGGAGGCTTAAGAGAGTGCTTTAGGCGTGTGAGAGAGATGTATCGGCCAGGCCTCGAATGGGGGGTGAAGGCCTCTTTTTATAGGCAAAGAGAGAAGACTTTCCTAATTAGATTAGGAAGGAATCTCCTAATTGATTTCTAATAAGGAATGTTGGTTTTCTATAAGGTCCCAAGATCAATAACAAGTCATGAAACATGCGTGAATACATCAACGGAGGTAGCGGAATACTCACATTGATCGGTTATGTCGATTTGGAGACGAATGATGCCCAAAAACGCACTGCCTTTGAGCTCCACTGCATGCAGTCCACTGCCTCCAAAAACAGAAATTTGAGATGAGAAACGGAGCTCCTAGCTTCGTCGGATGGATCCCGTCTCATGGTCGAACCTCCCTACCACCTTCGCAAGACTTGTAGTGTGCTAGCACTTGATTTCTCACCATGAGAATCACTCTTTGCTTCCCTTTAACTCACGCCCAAAACCAGTTCCAAACCAGTCCATTTTCGTGAGAGGAAGAGAGGAAATGAGAGAGAAGATGTGTAATGTATTTATTTATTAATTTTTGTTACCAAAAATCAATTTATATTTATGCCATAATTTCATTAAACAAATAATAAACTTATGACACAAATCATGCAAAGGCTTAGAGTGTCAAACACTTCATTTCCATGCATTACCATTGAGTGCAATGTACACAATCTCCATGCAAAGCATTAGAGTGTCAAATAAGCATAACATGACATGTGTCAAAGTTAATGCATAACATGACATATGTCATGTGGGCCCCACACGTTTCCAAATGAAAGTGGGCCCACGTGCACTCACGCGTTCGGGTTCGATATTTCTGAAATACTGAGCTTACGTCGCGACGTTAATTCAATCGAATTTAAATAAATAATTGCGCCTGGCGAAATTATTATTTACGTCGCTAACGAATTAATTCTAAATTAACTCGTTTGCCCGAATTAAAATCTAATTTTAATTCCGCGTCGAAATCTATTTCATTTAATATATCGAATATTAATTCATCGATCAATTCCAAATTAATCGTTCTCTCTCTTTAGACGAACATTTTATCCCGGATAAAATATCTCCGTTATTAATCCTAGATTAATTTTCTCTCTCTCTATTATAATCCCAGATATTCAAGAGTGCGAGTTGTGCGTCATCGGTGGATTATCGGGAAGCGACCCATGAGATCCCCGGATAATCTGGCAGTAAATACGGTCGTCGGAGTATCCGAATCACGTACGTACCAAGTACTACGTTCTACTACTGATTTACGAGACAAGGTCGACTCCTAGCAAAGCACCAAGTCTACCCAATTCTCCGGACATATCCATTTAAGAATATTAAGATCTGTATCAAGCGTAGTATACTAATGTATTGTGCGTATCGGTCCAGTATCGGATAGTCACGTGCTAGGGCTGGGGCTGGATAAGTGTCTGCCCCGTCCGAAACACATATCGGATGTCTGGTAACTAGTCTCTATAATCGGATATTCATGACCTGGTCATAATATCACGATTGGATGCGCATCACTTAAGAGCACTAATACCGTATCCTGCGTGACATCATCTCCACTATGACTGGAGTGATACTTCCGTCTCGACATCACATCCAATACACTACGACTCTCTGATAAACCCAGAAGTGGTGTACGCAAACCGGTTAAAGCCCTGTACCACCAAGACCAATGTCTACCGATTATCGCAAGTATTAGCGATGCAAGTCTCAGGTTAAGACTATACACACCTACCTTGATTTCGGCCTCCCATAGACACATAGTCATAATACCAATGGGATTCCGAGGGGTCTATCCAGAGCGAAGCTGTTTCCCGTACCATCGGTGAAACACGACCTCCTATCGCACTTGCATAAGTATCCAATACTTATATATATGAGAACTATGTCGTTGTGCCCTCACAACGCACACAAGTGCAATACTAGCCTATACCGCATTATCGATGTCCAGTCTCGATAATACTACGGCTAGGGATATTTAATGATTAATCCTTCGTGGACTGATACTGTCTCATATCATCTCAATCCAGGAACTAATCATAGGGACCTCTCTTCATTTATATATCTATGGTGATCTAATCACAAATGATGAGAGTGCAATTTCCTTGTCACATAGTTAATTTGCTACAACAACACAATGATCTGTGCAAATAGTGACGCTATGGGTCATTTTGTCCAACAATCTCCCACTTGGCACATAGCCAGTCACTCAAGTGTCCCACACCCGAACTATGTACTGTTCGCTCAAATTGCTGAGGAAAAGTTTTCGTCAGCGGATTTGTTCGATTATCGCTTGACGCGATTTATACGATCATTACATCGCCACGATGTATGATCCGAACGAATCAAATGATATAGAAGTATATATCTGGATCGTCGATGAGACCTTTAATTCCTTAGCTTGTGCTGACGCCTAGCTCAGCTGCTAACAGAACTTATATCTAATCTAATTAGATTTACTTTCGACCCAAAAGACTTCTCTTGCTGCCTCAGCTGCAGCAATAATCCGCATTTGTTGTTTATTCGGCAACAGTTATCTTGCTTGGAAGATTTCCAGCTCACTGTCCCGGTGTTCAAACTTTATAGTACCGTAGTATTTAACTGTTTGGAAACTTGCAGCAGTGATCCCAGTCACTTCAAGTTCTCCTTCTCCATAGTTTAAGATAGCATCTTTAGTTCTCTGAGATACTAACAGATGTTCTTAACTTCAATCCAGTGACTATCACTTGGATTGACCCGATTGTGACTCCTTATGCTCGAAGCGTATGAGACACCAATACAAGTACATTTTAAATGTACAATTTCCCAGAGAGTGTTAACAACTCCAAATCTATCCCAGTAGATTTTTATTCCTTGAATAAAGGTTGTTACTCCCCAGAATTCTACGGAGAATTTCTATTGAAAGAATATCTATGAAAACCAAGCTTTCACCAATTGTTTTATGGGAATTTCACTGTCATTGCGCTCTCCCACTAACCTCCTTATATACACAAGAATTATTTCGTTTTGAGTCAAATCATAAACCATTATGATTATTTCAAAACGTCAGTTCCAAGAACCTTATGCTTGCATTGATCCAAACATGGATCGAATAACCCGCAAACCTTGTTTGTCGGTTATACAAAATCGTCAGGATGTTGTAAACATCCTCCAAAAGGTTTCCTTTTCAGGAAAGCGATTTTGATTTGTAACTGACATATTTCATAAATGAAATATACAGTTATCAACAAGCATCTTCAAAATGGATTTACCATGGCAACAGGTAAAAGGTTGAACCGTTATTAACACAATGTTGATAACGATACCTTTCCGTCAAAAGCCTAGCTTTGTACGTTGGTATGTTGCCATCCATGTATGTATTCCTTGAAGACATTAAATGTACCATAGGCACAATGCCTTGTGGTACAACAACTAGTATCCAAAATAGTTGTTATACATGGAATCCATTTCGGATTCATGGCACTTTGCCATAACATGGAGTCGATACCTCGTATCACTTCCTCATAACGTAGTCGGATGGTACACCACCATAAGATTGACATCTTTATGAGGTGAGATCAGAAACCCGTACCCTAGGTTGTTTTCTGACTCTATCCGATCTACTAAGTTCTTGTGTATTTGAAGATTAATGGTATAGTTTCATCATGATATGAACTATTTGTGTTCCATTAAGGACTTCGTGCCTTGAACAGTATTACTACTACTCGATTTTTCATCGAGTATCACTATCCTCCCACTGACCACTGCATATCGGTATTCCTCTCAGGAAAACCGCATGGTGAGCAAACAATTACATTGTTCTCATGTGGGATTTATAAGTACTATACTTAAGGTTTCCCTTAGGATAACCTATATTGGCACTTATCCATTTGGGTCCTTAGTTTGGTATCATCCAAACGCTATGCCTCGCATACCCAAATTATCAGGAATGAGAAACCTCGTTTCTTCCCTGTTCATATCCTATATGATATCTGTCAAACAGATTTATATGGAACCTTATTCTAAATAAGTTTTGCACTGTTAATACATATCCTGTTGAAGGAAACAGTAGCTCAGAGCGACTCGCGAAAAACCTAATCATGTCCAACAAAACTTGGTTTTTAGTTCTGACACACCGTCTAACTGACGTGTCTCGGGAGGAGTCCTCACATGAAAGAACACCGTACTCTTTCATTTATATATGAAACTTACTGCTTAAGTATTTTCCATTTCGGTCTTACCGTGGCGAAATAACACTATAGTCGATCTGTTTGTTTTCTTCGTGTCGAAACTTCAAAAGTTTCCGATCTGTGTTCTTCAAAAGAAACACATAACCACAACGTGATGCTGCATCCGTTAAGGTCACGAAATATTCATGTTCATATTTAGCCTAGCTAGATATGGGCCCACTTAATTCACCATGAATATGGCTAACAGATCGGTAGCCCTTTTACTATTACCAAGTAAATAGTATTTTAGGTATTTAACCTAATAAACTAGATTCGTAGACCTTATTTGAATAGTCAAATCAGTCCTAGTACCCACTCTTCAAAAGTGTGGATATACGAGTCTTCTTTAATTGTGTCCTAGACAACAATGCTACAAATAAGTCTCCATTGATCAAATCAATTAAGCTATTTATTTGTCATTTTATATGTTTGAGATTTTATTATATACAAAATATAAATTCTGTTATTTACATCCAATGTATTTATCTCAGTATCATCTTTATATAATGAAACACTTTAGTGTTCTAGAATATAAAGGTTTTATCCGTATCGGATTAACACACTGATATAGAGATAATGTCTCTAGTCAAACTAGTTACATTATAACATTTCCTAATTTAAGTACATACCCTAAGGGTAGTTCCTAAACTTAGGTATCTACGGTCGAAACAGCGACTTTCGTCCCGTTCCAATTCGCAGAGAGAAATCTCGGTTTGAAGGCAGTATCAGCTCACAGCGGATTCTGAACGTCAATACATATATTTTATGTACCACATTAAGTATTTAAAATCTAATTTTAATACTAGTTGTGAACATAACTTTGACAAATATTTTTAAAGTTAGAGCCTCGCCCTTTCTTTAATTCCTCGTGTCTTCCATATCCAAATGGTAGTCACTTTGGGATATGTCAATTATCCTTTTCAATATTTCACAAACCTTTGGCCAAGCCTTGGGTTTCGGAATATCGAAACGATGTGCACCTTGTGCTACATTCCCAATTGCAAACTTTGACTTTTCTCCACTAGAATAGTCATTAATTCTCCAAGAATTGTTAATTGCAATTTTAATACTTTTAAATCTAAAGATAGATTTATTATAATATAATTAATTAAGCACTAAAGTCATCATCACATAAATCTTCCAAAGACTTTATGCTCTACTATTTGCTTAATAATGGGCTTAGTCATAATAAGTTATTTTATCAAATAAATTAACCTATTATTATTCCCAATTGAAAATTAAATCATTTAAAACATTTATCCAAGATTATATATTTTAAATATTTAACTTTTAAATTCTTTCTTGATTTCAATAGTCCAACTATTTATCAAATTATTAAGGTACTATTTATTATAATGATTACAATAATCCAATTATTTAATCAACTATAATTTTAATATTGATTACTATAATCCCATTATAAAATCAACTATCATTTTAATTCAATTATATTGATTACTATAATCCAATTATAAAATCAACTATATATTGAATGAGTTTGTATATAGTCCAACTATATAATAAATTTTTAAAACAACATAATATTAGTCCGACTAATACTTTTGATTAATATGACGAGTAAAATAAAATGAGCGTGTTTAGCGAGTATTCGAACGAATGTTGCAAATTCAATACTTGCCTCCCACTATTTTTCGTCGAGCCTCTAACCCTCTGTCGAGTACTCGGGAAACCGTGTTTCCTAGTGGGCTAGGATCCCGTTAAAGTATCACACAATCTTGACTTTGGCCAACAAATTGTATGATAGTTAACTAGGTAGATCTCGAAGATCAATTGGATCCCATCCAACTCCTAGATCCAGTAGGTGGACATCCAAGTCCCCAACATATATCTTATATATGCCTATATATCGAATATATACCCTAACCATTTTCCTCTGAATCAACTAGGCCTTGGCTTTGGCACAACAAACCTAGTGATCCCAGTCAAGCGCGGACCCATTGACATGGAAGCTTCGTAATCAATGTCAATGGACAAGAAGTGTCTTGACTTTGGCCAACAAACCACAACTTGGACACGACACCGATATGGAACAAAGCCTCGTGATTAAAACACATCTTTGACGGACAAGGGCTTGACTTTGGCCAACAACCCCTGCCAATCTCGGATCTTGAGTAAGAATCACTCAATGGAAGGAAAATAAACGCTTGATATTTAAAGAGGGTTTTCGCGTGCAAATTGGCTACCAATTTAATTATCTTTGTTAAGGTCTCATCATCATACACCCTTAAACATGCATTCTAAATACATAATAAAGCGAGTATGAAAATAAATAATAATGATATGCGGATGGATACTTTACACATTGATCCTAGATCATATCTCTCCCTTTCTCACTCAAGCTAGCACTTGTACTACTTCTACCCGTTACACTACACTTCTAAAGAAACCTCATATACATAGAGGGGAATAGGTGAGAAGAGAATACAAAGAGAAAGAAGGTGATAAGGCTGGACACGCAGGTCCAATTTAATAAATCGAATTTATTACAACAATTTCTAAAATTGCCCACCCATCTAATATCCATCCGATATACATTATTCATTCAACACAACCCACGTTATTCACACACATAAGCATGCTATCAATCAATCAATCAAATTAATTAATCTGATAATTAAGTGATCATCCAATGTTCAAACAACGATTTGATTTTGTTCGAGTCAAACTCGTTTTTGCGAATAAGTACTCAAAGTACGAATTCATGAATTAAATTAAACTACATAATTAAATCCAATTTAATAGTATTTAATACTAATTCACTATCCAATTCCAAATTAAATATTGCACTTTATGTTAATAAACCTTTTACGATTTAAATTCCAAATTCAATCGCGTCGGGACTCAAAGTCCGATTAACGTCCAACGTCAATTTAATTTAAGTCTAATGGGCTTCAATTAATTTCTTTAGGCATGGGCTTCGGCAACCAAAGCCAATAGTGGAATCACCCAAAATGCCTTAGAAATCAATTTCGCCCCATTAGGCCCAATTAAACATTAAAGGTTCATTAGTCGCAATTGGGCTTATGGTTAAGTTTTGGGCCCAATTGGATCCAATCCACTTGGCCTAAACCAAACTTGATAAATCAAGCCCAAAAGGCCCAATTACAACATTAAATTCTAATTTCCAAATTAGGCCCAATTAATTAAATCCAAAAATCCAATTTTCACAATTTAATTACCAAAAGTGCATTATATGATTAATCGACTAAATCGATATTTCCGAAGCACCAAATTAGTCCAATTAATCATGTTTAATTCATTATTACATGTCAAACACACATAATGAAAAATCAAACCCATTTACATGCTTGCTAAGTCTCGGCCAAGGGAGTGATTTCATGTCCAATTCGGTTTCAATCCAATTAATCCGCAATCGACATTAAATACATATCCCGAATGATTTTCAACACATCCAATTATCAAAATCAAAATATACCAAGACATTCAAGGGCATATACCATTCGACCAACACATGGAATTTAGGGTTTATGTTCAATTCAAAGTACAATACAATTGACATTAAATTAACATCATCCTACATGATTTTAACTCATCCAATGAATTAAAATCAACAAAATTCCAATGATTCAAAATCAATTTTGCATTCGTCAAGGCATATAATTTGGGGAAAATAATTCCAATCATTTTTCATCAAATTAGTCCAACCAAAATGAATTTAAACATGTTATAAGCATACTCAAACAACAATTCATTCAAATCATGCTAAACAAACATTTACCCAATTTTAAACCCTACAAATTTCATGCTGCAACTTTAGCTCATGATGCCATTGTTGGTTTTCTATAAGGTCCCAAGATCAATAACAAGTCATGAAACATGCGTGAATACATCAACGGAGGTAGCGGAATATCACATTGATCGGTTATGTCGATTTGGAGACGAATGATGCCCAAAAATGCACTGCCTTTGAGCTCCACTGCATGCAGTCCACTGCCTCCAAAAAACAGAATTTGAGATGAGAAACGGAGCTCCTAGCTTCGTCGGATGGATCCCGTCTCATGGTCGAACCTCCCTACCACCTTCGCAAGACTGTAGTGTGCTAGCACTTGATTTCTCACCATGAGAATCACTCTTTGCTTCCCTTTAACTCACCCCAAACCAGTTCCAACCAGTCCATTTTCGTGAGAGGAAGAGAGGAAATAGAGAGAAGATGTGTAATGTAATTATTTATTAATTTTTGTTACCAAAAATCAATTTATATTTATGCCATAATTTCATTAAACAAATAATAAACTTATGACACAAATCATGCAAAGGCTTAGAGTGTCAAACACTTCATTTCCATGCATTACCATTGAGTGCAATGTACACAATCTCCATGCAAAGCATTAGAGTGTCAAATAAGCATAACATGACATGTGTCAAAGTTAATGCATAACATGACATATGTCATGTGGGCCCCACACGTTTCCAAATGAAAGTGGGCCCACGTGCACTCACGCGTTCGGGTTCGATATTTCGAAATACTGAGCTTACGTCGCGACGTTAATTCAATCGAATTTAAATAAATAATTGCGCCTGGCGAAATTATATTTACGTCGCTAACGAATAATTCTAAATTAACTCGTTTGCCCGAATTAAAATCTAATTTTAATTCCGCGTCGAAATCTAATTTCATTTAATATATCGAATATATTAATTCATCGATCAATTCCAAATTAATCGTTCTCTCTCTTTAGACGACATTTTATCCGGATAAAATATCCGTTATTAATCCTAGATTAATTTTCTCTCTCTTCTATTATAATCCCAGATTATTCAAGAGTGCGAGTTGTGCGTCATCGGTGGATTATCGGGAAGCGACCCATGAGATCCCCGGATAATCTCGCAGTAAATACGGTCGTCGGAGTATCCGAATCACGTACGTACCAAGTACTACGTTCTACTGATTTACGAGACAAGGTCGACTCCTAGCAAAGCACCAAGTCTACCCAATTCTCCGGACATATCCATTTAAGAATATTAAGATCTGTATCAGCGTAGTACTAATGTATGTATTGTGCGTATCGGTCCAGTATCGGATAGTCACGTGCTAGGGCTGGGGCTGGATAAGTGTCTGCCCCGTCCGAAACACATATCGGATGTCTGGTAACTAGTCTCTATAATCGGATATTCATGACCTGGTCATAATATCACGATTGGATGCGCATCACTTAAGAGCACTAATACCGTATCCTGCGTGACATCATCTCCACTATGACTGGAGTGATACTTCCGTCTCGACATCACATCCAATACACTACGACTCTCTGATAAACCCAGAAGTGGTGTACGCAAAACCGGTTAAAGCCCTGTACCACCAAGACCAATGTCTACCGATTATCGCAAGTATTAGCGATGCAAGTCTCAGGTTAAGACTATACACACCTACCTTGATTTCGGCCTCCCATAGACACATAGTCATAATACCAATGGGATTCCGAGGGGTCTATCCAGAGCGAAGCTGTTTCCCGTACCATCGGTGAAACACGACCTGCTATCGCACTTGCATAAGTATCCAATACTTATATATATGAGAACTATGTCGTTGTGCCCTCACAACGCACACAAGTGCAATACTAGCCTATACCGCATTATCGATGTCCAGTCTCGATAATACTACGGCTAGGGATATTTAATGATTAATCCTTCATGGACTGATACTGTCTCATATCATCTCAATCCAGGAACTAATCATAGGGACCTCTCTTCATTTATATATCTATGGTGATCTAATCACAAATGATGAGAGTGCAATTTCCTTGTCACATAGTTAATTTGCTACAACAACACAATGATCTGTGCAAATAGTGACGCTATGGGTCATTTTGTCCAACAAGGAATGCATCTCCTAATTAGGATTTGGGATTGGATTTGATTTGGTAATGACTTTATTTGATTTCCTTATTTAGGTAGGGTTTAACAAGATTTAAACATGTGATTAATGTGCAATTACCTAAATAAAGTGCAATGGGCGTGAATCATGGCCAATGGGCATAGGTTTGGTTTGACTTGGTTTGACTTGGGTTGACTTGGGTATTGGGCTTGGTTTGGGTTAGGTATGTGGTCTATGGGAGTTTTGGGCCTAAGGTGAGCTTAGAAACAGAGGTATAACAAGCAACCGAAGCGAAAACAACGAGATTAAATCCATCGAAAATTCTATTTTCCAACTTTACCCTTCCAACGTCCGTTTCCTGCGACTTTCATGACTAAAGAAGTAGTTGCCTCCATACGAGACTCATCATTGGGCTAATGTGTAAAAATACAATGCCTACAGAAGGAACAATCTCCTAAAACACCTCAGGATTTTGAGGAAATGAGACATATCCCATACACCTCAATAGTTGGTAGTCTCATGTATGCCATGTTATGCACGAGACCAGACATCTGTTTTGCTGTGGGAGTAGTCAGTAGGTTTCAGTCAAACCCAGGATTGGATCACTGGGTGGCTGTGAAACACATTCTCAAGTATCTTAAGAGAACGAGAGATTATATGCTTGTATATTCCGGTGAGGATATGATCCTTAGGGGATATACAGACTCTGATTTTCAGACAGATGTTGATTCCGAGAAATCTACATCTGGATCAGTGTTCTCTCTAGGTGGTGGGGCTATTGTATGGCGGAGTATAAAGCAATCTTGTATTGCTCACTCCACCATGGAGGCTGAATATGTAGCGGCTTGTGAAGCGGCTAAGGAAGCAGTCTAGCTCCGTAAATTCTTGGAAGATCTGGAAGTTTTTCCAGATATGGATAGACCATTCACCCTCTATTGAGATAATAGTGGAGTGGTGGCAAACTCCAAAGAACCAAGAAGCCACAAGAGAGGAAAGCATATAGAGAGGAAATATCATCTCATCAGGGAGATAGTGCAGAGATGAGACATTATCGTCACAAAGATTACATCTGCGGAGAACCTTGCTGATCCGTTTACAAAGACCTTGCCGGCTAAAGTTTTTGAAGGTCACCTAGATGGTCTAGGATTACGTGACATGTCCCATTTTCTCTAGTGCAAGTGGGAGATTGTTGGGATGTATGCCCTAGAGCTACATGTGATGTAAATGGTTTCATGTGTTTTGAAATAAATTGATGCATTATTCATTTATCAAATTGTTTGTTTATTTTTCGCATATTATATATCTTCATAAATACCGTAGATTACTTATGTACCTTCAGACTTAGTGTATGAGTGTCATACACCAAATGATTTAAGTCTGAAGTTAATAATCTTAAATAGTCCATAGAGAGCAAACAAAGTGGGTACTTTGTTTGTGGTTTATCTATAGCTGCGGTCCATTCTATATTTGTATGGCAATCTTAATCCGGATCGTCTGTGTAGAGACATGAGAATGAAGGAACATTGTATGATGCGATCATATAGGACTGGACCCAGATAGAAATGACATTCTTATAATATCTGTTAAGTAAAGAAAGTCATTTCAATCTACTTGATGGTCATATATGGATTGATCTTAATCCTGAGTGTACTACGAACTCCTGCATGGCAGGCTGTGTCCTTTGATTTACAAAGGTGAGGTTGGTGTAGCAGTCCCGACCAATAGCTACGTACTTTGGGGGCACAGTTTGTTTTGTAGCTG
>SKCR01022524.1:0-35995 GCA_019454045.1 Zanthoxylum bungeanum
AAACATTGTGGTAAAGGTAGCCTTTAGGTATTTCCCTCAAATGGATGACCTTTAATCCAACGTAGTTAGCCCATGCGCACTAGATTGACAATGCATAAATAAACAAAGCAATAACATACAGAAAGTAAATAAATGAATAATAAAAGAGATGCGACCAACGCCGACATCTATATGGGACCTCGTATGCCCGATTGAACGTATTTCACATTCAATCAAGTATACTTCGTCCAGCACGGCAAAATATTGTGGTAAAGGTAGCCTTTAGGCATTTCCCTCAAATAGAGGACCTTTAATCCAACATAGTTAGCCAATGCGCACTAGATTGACAATGCATAAATAAATAAAGCAATAACATGCGGAAATTAAATAACGGAATAATAAAAGAGATGCGACCAAGGCCGACATCTATATGGGACCTCGTATGCCCGATTGAACGTATTTCACGTTCAATCAAGTATACTTCGACCGGTGCGGCAAAACATTGTGGTAAAGGTAGCCTTGAGGCATTTCCCTCAAATGGAGGACCTTCAATCCAACGTAGTTAGCCCATGCGCACTAGATTGACAAAGCATAAATAAATAAAGCAATAACATGCGGAAAGTAAATAACGGAATAATAAAAGTGATGCGTCCAAGGCCGACATCTATATGGGACCTCGTATGCCCGATTAAACGTATTTCACATTCAATCAAGTATACTTCGTCCAGCACGGCAAAACATTGTGGTAAAGGTAGCCTTTAGGTATATCCCTCAAATGGAAGACCTTTAATCCAACGTAGTTAGCCCATGCGCATTAGATTGACAATGCCTAAATAAATAAAGCAATAACATGCGGAAAGTAAATAACGGAATAAAAAAAGAGATGCGAACAAGGCCGACATCTATATGGGACCTCGTATGCCCGATTGAACGTATGTCACATTCAATCAAGTATACTTTGTCCAACACGGCAAAACATTGTGGTAAAGGTAGCCTTTAAGAATTTCCCTCAAATAGAGGACCTTTAATCCAACGTAGTTAGCCCATGCGAACTAGATTGACAATGCTTAAATAAATAAAGCAATAACATGCATAAAGTAAATAACGGAATAATAAAAGAGATGCGACCAAGGCCGACATCTATATATGGGAACTCGTATGCCCGATTGAACGTATTTCACATTCAATCAAGTATACTTCGTCTGGCGCGGCAAAACATTGTGGTAAACGTAGCCTTGAGGCATTTCCCTCAAATGGAGGACCTTTAATCCAACGTAGTTAGCCCATGCGCACTAGATTGACAATGCATAAATAAATAAAGCAATAACATGCAGAAAGTAAATAACGGAATAACAAAAGAGATGCGACCAAGGCCGATATCTATATGGGACCTCGTATGCCCGATTGGACGTATTTCACATTCAATCAAGTATACTTCGTCCAGTATGGCAAAACATTGTGGTAAAGGTAGCCTTTAGGCATTTCCCTCAAATAGAGGACCTTTAATCCAACGTAGTTAGCCCATGTGCACTACATTGACAATGCATAAATAAATAAAGCAATAACATACGGAAAGTAAATAACAGAATAATAAAATAGATGCGACCAAGGCCGACATCTATATGGGACCTCGTATGCCCGATTGAACGTATTTCACAATTAATCAAGTATAATTCGTCCAGCACGGAAAAATATTGTGGTAAAGGTAGCATTTAGGTATTTCCCTCAAATGGAGGACCTTTAATCCAACGTTGTTATCCCATGCGCAGTAGATTAACAATGCATAAATAAATAAAGCAATAACATACAGAAAGTAAATAACGGAATAATAAAAGAGATACGACCAATACCGACATCTATATGGGACCTCGTATGCCCGATTGAACGTATATCACATTCAATCAAGTATACTTCATCCAGCGCGGCAAAACACCGTGGTAAAGGTAGCCTTTAGGCATTTCCCTCAAATAGATGACCTTTAATCCAACGTTGTTAGCCCATGCGCACTAGATTGACAATGCATAAATAAATAAAGCAATAACATGCGGAAAGTAAATAACGGAATAATAAAAGAGATGCGACCAAGGCCGACATCTATATGGGACCTCGTTTGCCCGATTGAACGTATTTCACATTCAATCAAGTATACTTCGTCCAGCACGACAAAACATTGTGGTAAAGGTAGCCTTTAGGAATTTCCCTCAAATAGAGGACCTTTAATCCAACGTAGTTAGCCCATGCGCACTAGATTGACAATGCTTAAATAAATAAAGCAATAACATGCATAAAGTAAATAACGGAATAATAAAAGAGATGCGAACAAGGCCGACATCTATATGGGAAATCGTATGCCCGATTGAACGTATTTCACATTCAATCAAGTATACTTCGTCCGGCGCGGCAAAACATTATGGCAAACGTAGCCTTGAGGCATTTCCCTCAAATGGAGGACCTTTAATCCAACGTAGTTAGCCCATGTGGCACTAGATTGACAATGCATAAATAAATAAAGCAATAACATGCGGAAAGTAAATAACGGAATAACAAAAGAGATGCGACCAAGGCCGATATCTATATGGGACCTCGTATGCCTGATTGGACGTATTTCACATTCAATCAAGTATACTTCGTCCAGTATGGCAAAACATTGTGGTAAAGGTAGCCTTTAGGCATTTACCTCAAATAGAGGACCTTTAATCCAACGTAGTTAGCCCATGTGCACTACATTGACAATGTATAAATAAATAAAGCAATAACATACGGAAAGTAAATAACAGAATAATAAAATAGATGCGACCAAGGTCGACATCTAAATGGGACCTCGAATGCCCAATTGAACCTATTTCACATTCAATCAAGTATACTTCGTCCAACACGGCAAAATATTGTGGTAAAGGTAGCCTTTAGGTATTTCCCTCAAATGGAGGACCTTTAATCCAACGTTGTTATCCCATGCGCAGTAGATTAACAATGCATAAATAAATAAAGCAATAACATATGGAAAGTAAATAATGGAATAATAAAAGAGATACGACCAATGCCGACATCTATATGGGACCTCGTATGCCCGATTGAACGTATTTCACATTCAATCAAGTATACTTCGTCCAGCACGTCAAAACATTATGGTAAAGGTAGCCTTTAGGCATTTCCCTCAAATAGAGGACCTTTAATCCAACGTAGTTAGCCTATGTGCACTAGATTGACAATGCATAAACAAATAAAGCAATAACATGCGGAAAGTAAATAACGGAATAATAAAATAGATGCGACCAATGCCGACTTCTATATGGGACCTCGTATTCCCGATTGAACATATTTCACATTCAATCAAGTATACTTCGTCCATCACGGCAAAACATTATGGTAAAGGTAGCCTTTAGGCATTTCCCTCAAATAGAGGACCTTTAATCCAACGTAGTTAGCCCATGCACACTAGATTGACAATGCATAAATAAATAAAGCAATAACATGCTCAAAGTAAATAACGGAATAATAAAAGAGATGCGACCGAAGCCGACATCTATAAAGGAAATCGTATGCCCGATTGAACGTTTATCACATTCAATCAAGTATACTTCATCCAGCGCGGCAAAAAACCGTGGTAAAGGTAGCCTTTAGGCATTTCCCTCAAATAGATGACCTTTAATCCAACTTTGTTAGCCCATGCGCACTAGATTGACAATGCATAAATAAATAAAGCAATAACATGCGGAAAGTAAATAACGGAATAAAAAAAGAGATGCGACCAAGGCCGACATCTATATGGGACCTCGTCTGCCAGATTGAACGTATTTCACATTCAATCAAGTATACTTCGTCCAGCACGGAAAAACATTGTGGTAAAGGTAGCCTTTAGGCATTTCCCTCAAATGGAGGACCTTTAATCCAACGTAGTTAGCCCATGCGCACTAGATTGACAATGCATAAATAAATAAAGCAATAACATGCGTAAAGAAAGTAAATATCGGAATAATAAAAGAGATGCGACCAAGGCCGACATCTATATGGGACCTCGTATGCTCAATTGAACGTATTTCACAATTAATCAAGTATAATTCGTCCGACGCGGCAAAACATTGTGGTAAAGGTAGCCTTGAGGCATTTCCCTCAAATGGTAGCCTTTAATCCAACGTAGTTAGCCCATGCGCACTAGATTGACAATGCATAAATAAATAAAGCAATAACATGCGTAAAGTAAATATCGGAATAATAAAAGAGATGCGACCAAGGCCGACATCTATATGGGACCTCGTATGCCCAATTGAACGTATTTCACATTAATCAAGTATACTTCGTCCGACGCGGCAAAACATTGTGGTAAAGGTAGCCTTTAGGCATTTCCCTCAAATGGAGGACCTTTAATCCAACGTAGTTAGCCCATGCGCACTAGATTGACAATGCATAAATAAATAAAGCAATAACATACGGAAAGTAAATAACGGAATAATAAAAGAGATGCGACCAAAGCCGATATCTATATGGGACCTCGTATGCCCGATTGGACGTATTTCACATTCAATCAAGTATAATTCGTCCAGCACGGAAAAACATTGTGGTAAAGGTAGCCTTTAGGCATTTCCCTCAAATGGAGGACCTTTAATCCTACGTAGTTAGCCCATGCGCACTAGATTGACAATGCATAAATAAATAAAGCAATAACATGCGTAAAGTAAATATCGGAATAATAAAAGAGATGCGACTAAGGCCGACATCTATATGGGACCTCGTATGCCCAATTGAAGGTATTTCACAATTAATCAAGTATAATTCGTCCGACGCGGCAAAACATTGTGGTAAAGGTAGCCTTGAGGCATTTCCCTCAAATGGAGGACCTTTAATCCAACGTAGTTAGCCCATGCGCACTAGATTGACAATACAGAAATAAATAAAGCAATAACATACGGAAAGTAAATAACGGAATAATAAAATAGATGCGACCAAAGCCGATATCTATATGGGACCTCGTATGCCCGATTGGACGTATTTCACATTCAATCAAGTATACTTCGTCCAGCACGGAAAAACATTGTGGTAAAGGTAGCCTTTAGGCATTTCCCTCAAATGGAGGACCTTTAATCCTACGTAGTTAGCCCATGCGCACTACATTGACAATGCATAAATAAATAAAGCAATAACATTCGGAAAGTAAATAACAGAATAATAAAATAGATGCGACCAAGGCCGACATCTATATGGGACCTCGTATGCCCGATTAAACGTATTTCACATTCAAACAAGTATACTTCGTCCAGCGCGGCAAAATATTGTGGTAATGGTAGCCTTTAGGTATTTCCCTCAAATGGAGGACCTTTAATCCAACGTTGTTAGCCCATGCGCACTAGATTGACAATGCATAAATAAATAAAGCAATAACATGCAGAAAGTGAATAACGGAATAATAAAAGAGATGCGACCAAGGCCGACATCTATATGGGAAATCGTATGCCCGATTGAACGTATATCACATTCAATCAAGTATACTTCATCCAGCGCGGCAAAACATTGTGGTAAAGGTAGCCTTTAGGCATTTCCCTCAAATAGATGACCTTTAATCCAACGTTGTTAGCCCATGCGCACTAGATTGACAATGCATAAATAAATAAAGCAATAACATACGGAAAGTAAATAACGGAATAATAAAAGATGCGACCAAGGCCGATATCTATATGGGACCTCGTATGCCCGATTGGACGTATTTCACATTCAATCAAGTATACTTCGTCCAGCACGGCAAAACATTGTGGTAAAGGTAGCCTTTAGGCATTTCCCTCAAATGGAGGACCTTTAATCCAACTAGTTAGCCCATGCGCACTAGATTGACAATGCATAAATAAATAAAGCAATAACATTCGGAAAGTAAATAACAGAATAATAAAAGAGATGCGACCAAGGCCGACATCTATATGGGACCTCCTATGCCCGATTAAACGTATTTCACATTCAATCAAGTATACTTCGTCCAGTGCGGCAAAACATTGTGGTAAAGGTAGCCTTTAGGTATTTCCCTCAAATGGAGGACCTTTAATCCAACGTTGTTAGCCCATGCGCACTAGATTGACAATGCATAAAAAAATAAAGCAATAACATGCGGAAAGTGAATAACGGTATAATAAAAGAGATGTGACCAATGACGATATCTATATGGGAAATGGTATGCTCGATTCAACGTATATCACATTCAATCAAGTATACTTCATCCAGCGCGGCAAAATACCGTGGTAAAGGTAGCCTTTAGGCATTTCCCTCAAATAGATGACCTTTAATCCAACGTTGTTAGCCCATGCGCACTAGATTGACATTGCATAAATAAATAAAGTAATAACATGCAGAAAGTAAATAACGAAATAATAAAAGAGATGCGACCAAGGCCGACATCTATATGGGACCTCGTATGCCCGATTGGACGTATTTCACATTCAATCAAGTATACTTCGTCCAGCACGGCAAAACATTGTGGTAAAGGTAGCCTTTAGGCATTTCCCTCAAATGGAGGACCTTTAATCCAACCTAGTTATCCCATGCGCACTACATTGACAATGCATAAATAAATAAAGCAATAACATTCGGAAAGTAAATAACAGAATAATAAAATAGATGCGACCAAGGCCGACATATATATGGGACCTCCTATGCCCGATTAAACGTATTTCACATTCAATCAAGTATACTTCGTCCAGTGCGGCAAAATATTGTGGTAATGGTAGCCTTTAGGTATTTCCCTCAAATGGAGTACCTTTAATCCAACGTTGTTAGCCCATGCGCACTAGATTGACAATGCATAAAAAAATAAAGCAACAACATGCGGAAAGTGAATAACGGAATAATAAAAGAGATACGACCAAGGCCGACATCTATATGGGAAATCGTATGCCCGATTGAACGTATATCACATTCAATCAAGTATACTTCATCCAGCACGGCAAAACATTGTGTAAGAGGGCAAGTGCAAAGGTAGCCTTAGGCATTTCCCTCAAATAGATGACCTTTAATCCAACTTTGTTAGCCCATGCGCACTAGATTGACAATGCATAAATAAATAAAACAATAACATGCGAAAGTAAATAACGAATAATAAAAGAGATGCGACCAAGGCCGACATCTATATGGGACCTCGTATGCCCGATTGAACGTATTTCACATTCAATCAAGTATACTTCGTCCGACACGGAAAAACATTGTGGTAAAGGTAGCCTTTAGGCATTTCCCTCAAATAGAGGACCTTTAATCCAACGTAGTTAGACTATGCGCACTAGATTGACAATGCATAAACAAATAAAGCAATAACATGCAAAAATTAAATAACGAAATAATAAAAGAGATGCGACCAAGACCGACATCTATATGGGACCTCGTATGCCCGATTGAACGTATTTCACATTCAATCAAGTATACTTCATCCAGCACGGCAAAATATTGTGCTAAAGGTAGCCTTTAGGCATTTCCCTCAAATAGAGGACCTTTAATCCAACGTAGTTAGCCCATGCGCACTAGATTGACAATGCATAAATAAAAAAAACAATAACATGCGGAAAGTAAATAATGGAATAATAAAAGAGATGCGACCAAGGCCGACATCTATATGGGAAATCGTATGCCCGATTGAACGTATTTCACATTCAATCAAGTATACTTCATCCATCCAGCGCGACAAAACACCGTGGTAAAGGTAGCCTTTAGGCATTTCCCTCAAATAGATGACCTTTAATCCAACGTAGTTAGCCCATGCGCACTACATTGACAATGCATAAATAAATAAAGCAATAACATCAGAAAGTAAATAACAGAATAATAAAATAGATGCGACCAAGGCCGACATCTATATGGGACCTCGTATGCCCGATTGAACGTATTTCACATTCAATCAAGTATACTTCGTCCAGCGCGGCAAAATATTGTGGTAATGGTAGCCTTTAGGTATTTCCCTCAAATGGAGGACCTTTAATCCAACGTTGTTAGCCCATGCGCACTAGATTGACAATGCATAAATAAATAAAGCAATAACATGCGGAAAGTAAATAACGGAATAATAAAAGAGATGCGACCAAGGCCGACATCTATATGGGAAATCGTATGCCCGATTGAACGTATATCACATTCAATCAAGTATACTTCATCCAGCGCGGCAAAACACCGTGGTAAAGGTAGCATTTAGGAATTTCCCTCAAATAGATGACCTTTAATCCAACGTTGTTAGCCCATGCGCACTAGATTGACAATGCATAAATAAATAAGCAATAACATGCGGAAAGTAAATAACAGAATATTAAAATAGATGCGACCAAGGGCGACATCTATATGGGACCTCGTTTGCCCGATTGAACGTATTTCACATTCAATCAAGTATACTTCGTCCAGCACGGCAAAACATGTGGTAAAGGTAGCCTTTAGGCATTTCCCTCAAATAGATGACCTTTAATCCAACTTTGTTAGCCCATGCGCACTAGATTGACAATGCATAAATAAATAAAGCAATAACATACGGAAAGTAAATAACGGAATAATAAAAGAGATACGACCAAGGCCGACATCTATATGGGACCTCGTATGCCCGATTGAACGTATTTCACATTCAATCAAGTATACTTCGTCCTGCACGGCAAAACATTGTGGTAAAGGTAGCCTTTAAGAATTTCCCTCAAATAGAGGACCTTTAATCCAACTTTGTTAGCCCATGCGCACTAGATTGACAATGCATAAATAAATAAAGCAATAACATGCGTAAAGTAAATATCGGAATAATAAAAGAGATGCGACCAAGGCCGACATCTATATGGGACCTCGTATGCCCGATTGAACGTATTTCACATTCAATCAACTATACTTCGTCCGACGCGGCAAAACATTGTGGTAAAGGTTGCCTTGAGGCATTTCCCTCAAATGGAGGACCTTTAATCCAACGTAGTCAGCCCATGCGCACTAGATTGAAAATACATAAATAAATAAAGCAATAACATGCGAAAAGTAAATAACGGAATAATAAAAGAGATGTGACCAAGGCCGATATCTATATGGGACTTCGTATGCCCGATTGGACGTATTTCACATTCAATGAAGTATACTTCGTCCAGCACGGCAAAACATTGTGGTAAAGGTAGCCTTTAGGCATTTCCCTCAAATGGAGGACCTTTAATCCAACGTAGTTAGCCCAGGCGCACTACATTGACAATGCATAAATAAATAAAGCAATAACATTCAGAAAGTAAATAACAGCATAATAAAATAGATGCGACCAAGGTCGACATCTATATGGGACCTCGTATGATCGATTGAACGTATTTCACATTCAATCAAGTATACTTCATCCAACGCGGAAAAATATTGTGGTAATGGTAACCTTTAGGTATTTCCCTCAAATTGAGGACCTTTAATCCAACGTTGTTAGCCCATGCGCACTAGATTGACAATGCATAAATAAATAAAGCAATAACATGCGCAAAGTAAATATCGGAATAATAAAATAGATGCGACCAAGGCCGACATCTATATGGGAAATCGTATGCCTGATTGAACGTATATCACATTCAATCAAGTATACTTCATCCAGCGCGGCACAAACACCGTGGTAAAGGTAGCCTTTAGGCATTTCCCTCAAATAGATGACCTTTAATCCAACATTGTTAGCCCATGCGCACTAGATTGACAATGCATAAATAAATAAAGCAATAACGTGCGGAAAGTAAATAACGGAATAATAAAAGAGATGCGACCAAGGCCGACATCTATTTGGGACCTCGTTTGCCCGATTGAACTTATTTCACATTCAATCAAGTATACTTCGTCCAGCACGGCAAAACATTATGGTACAGGTAGCCTTTAGGCATTTCCCTCAAATAGAGGACCTTTAATCCAACGTAGTTAGCCCATTCACACTAGATTGACAATGCATAAATAAATAAAGCAATAACATGCGTAAAGTAAATATCAGAATAATAAAAGAGATGCGACCAATGCCGACATCTATATGGGACCTCGTATGCCCGATTGAACGTATTTCACATTCAATCAAGTATACTTCGTCCGGTGCGGCAAATCATTGTGGTAAAGGTAGCCTGGAGACATTTCCCTCAAATGGAGGACCTTTAATCCAACGTAGTTAGCCCATGCGCACTAGATTGACAATGCATAAATAAATAAAGCAATAACATGCGGAAAATAAATAACGGAATAATAAAAGAGATGTGACCAAGGCCGACATCTATATGGGACCTCGTCTGCCAGATTGAACGTATTTCACATTCAATCAAGTATACTTCATCCAGGGCGACAAAAGACCGTGGTAAAGGTAGCCTTTAGGCATTTCCCTCAAATAGATGACCTTTAATCCAACGTTGTTAGCCCATGCGCACTAGATTGACATTGCATAAATAAATAAATCAATAACATGTGGAAAGTAAATAACGGAATAATAAAAGAGATGCGACCAAGGCCGACATCTATATAGGACCTCATATGCTCGATTGAACGTATTTCACATTCAATCAAGTATACTTCATCCAGTGTGGCAAAACACTGTGGTAAAGGTAGCCTTTAGGCATTTCCCTCAATTAGATGCCCTTTAATCCAACGTTGTTAGCCCATGCGCACTAGATTGACAATGCATAAATAAATAAAGCAATAACATGCGGAAAGTAAATAACGGAATAATAGAAAGAGATGTGCGACCAAGGCCGACATCTATATGGGACCTCGTATGCCCGATTGAACGTATTTCACATTCAATCAAGTATACTTTGTCCAGCACGGCAAAACATTGTGGTAAAGGTAGCCTTTAGGTATTTTCCTCAAATGGAGGACCTTTAATCCAACGTAGTTAGCTATGCACACTAGATTGACAATGCATAAATAAATAAAGCAATAACATACGGAATGTAAATAAATGAATAATAAAATAGATGCGACCAAGGCCGACATCTATATGGGACCTCGTATACCTGATTGAACGTATTTCACATTCAATCAAGTATACTTCGTCCAGCACAGTAAAACATTGTAATAAATGTAGCCTTTAGGCATTTCCCTCAAATAGAGGACCTTTAATCCAACATAGTTAGCCCATGCGCACTAGATTGACAATGCATAAATAAATAAAGCAATAACAAGCGTAAAGTAAATAACGGAATAATAAAAGAGATGTGACCAAGGCCGACATCTATATAGGACCTCGTATGCCCGATTGAACGTATTTCACATTCAATCAAGAATACTTCGTCCGGCGCGGCAAAACATTGTGGTTAAGGTAGCCTTGAGGCATTTCACTCAAATGGAGGACCTTTAATCCAACGTAGTTAGCCCATGAGCACTAGATTGACAATGCATAAATAAATAAAGCAATAACATGCGGAAAGTAAATAACGGAATAATAAAAGAGATGCGACCAAGACCGACATCTATATGGGACCTCGTATGCCCGATTGAACGTATTTCACATTCAATCAAGTATACTTCGTCCAGCACGGCAAAATATTGTGGTAAAGGTAGCCTCTAGGCATTTCCGTCAAATAGAGGACCTTTAATCCAACATAGTTAGCCCTAGCTCAATAGATTGACAATGCATAAATAAATAAAACAATAACATGCAGAAAGTAAATAACGGAATAATAAAAGATATGCGACCAAGGCCGACATATATATGGGAAATCTTATGCCCGATTGAACGTAATTCACATTCAATCAAGTCTACCTCGTTCAGCACGGCAAAACATTGTAGTAAAGGTAGCCTTTAGGCATTTCCCTCAAATAGAGGATCTTTAATCCAACGTAGTTAGCCCATGCACACTAGATTGACAATGCATAAATAAATAAAGCAATAACATGCTCAAAGTAAATAACGGAATAATAAAATAGATGCGACCAAGGCCGACTTCTATATGGGACCTCGTATTCCCGATTGAACATATTTCACATTCAATCAAGTATACTTCGTCCAGCACGGCAAAACATTATGGTAAAGGTAGCCTTTAGTCATTTCCCTCAAATAGAGGACCTTTAATCCAACGTAGTTAGCCCATGCGCACTAGATTGACAATGCATAAATAAATAAAGCACTAACATGAGGAAAGTAAATAACGAAATAATAAAATAGATGCGTCCAAGACCGACATCTATATGGGACCTCGTATGCCCGATTGAACGTATTTCACATTCAATCAAGTATATTTCGTCCAGCACGGTAAAACATTATGGTAAAGGTAGCTTTTAGGCATTTCCCTCAAATAGAGGACCTTAAATCCAACGTAGTTAGCCCATGCGCACTAGATTGACAATGAATAAATAAATAAAGTAATAACATGCGGAAAAGTAAATAACGGAATAATAAAAGAGATGCGACTAAGGCTGACATCTATATGGAACATCGTATGCCCGATTGGACGTATTTCACAGTCAATCATGTATACTTCATCTAGCGCGGCAGAACACCGTGGTAAAGGTAGACTTTAGGTATTTCCCTCAAATTGAGGACCTTTAATCCAACGTTGTTAGCCCATGCGCACTAGATTGACAATGCATAAATAAATAAAGCAATAACATGCGGAAAGTATATAACAGAATAATAAAAGAGATGCGACCAAGGCCGACATCTATATGGGACCTCGTATGCCCGATTGAACGTATTTAACATTCAATCAAGTATACTTCTTCCAGCACGGCAAAACATTGTGGTAAAGGTAGCCTTTAGGCATTTCCCTCAAATAGAGGACCTTTAATCCAACGTAGTTAGCCCATGCGCACTAGATTGACAATGCATAAATAAATAAAGCAATAACATGCGGAATGTAAATAATGGAATAATAAAAGAGATGCGACCAAGGCCGACATCTATATGGGACATCGTATGCCCTATTGAACGTATTTCATATCAAATCAAGTATACTTCATCCAGTGCGGCAAACACCGTGGTAAAGGTAGACTTTAGTCATTTCCCTCAAATAGATGTCCTTTAGTCCAACGTTGTTAGGCCATGCGCACTAGATTGACAATGCATAAATAAATAAATAAATAACATACGGAAAGTAAATAACGGGATAATAAAAGAGATGCGACCAAGGCCGACATCTATATGGAACATCATATGCCCGATTGAACGTATTTCACAGTCAATCATGTATACTTCATCCAACACGGCAAAACACCGTGGTAAAGGTAGACTTTAGGTATTTCTCTCAAATGGAGGACCTTTAATCCAACGTTGTTAGCCCATGCGCATTAGATTGACAATGCATAAATAAATAAAGCAATAACATGCGGAAAGTAAATAACGGAATAATAAAAGAGATGCGACCAAGGCCGACATCTATATGGGACCTCGTATGCCCAATTGAACGTATTTCACATTCAATCAATTATACTTCATCCAGCACGGCAAACCATTGTGGTAAAGGTAGCCTTTAGGCATTTCCCTCAAATAGAGGACCTTAAATCCAACGTAGTTAGCCCATGCGCACTAGATTGACAATGAATAAATAAATAAAGTAATAACATGCAGAAAGTAAATAACGGAATAATAAAATAGATGCGACCAAGGCCGACATCTATATGGAACATCGTATGCCCGATTGAACATATTTCACAGTCAATTTTGTATACTTCATCCAGCACGGAAAAACACCGTGGTAAAGGTAGACTTTAGGTATTTCCCTCAAATGGAGGACCTTTAATCCAACGTTGTTAGCCCATGCGCACTAGATTGACAATGCATAAATAAATAAAGCAATAACATGCGGAAAGTAAATAACGGAATAATAAAATAGATGCGACCAAGGCCGACATCTATATGGGACCTCGTATGCCCGATTGAACGTATTTCACATTCAATCAAGTATACTTCGTCCGGCACGGCAAAACATTGTGGTAAAGGTAGCCTTTAGGCATTTCCCTCAAATAGAGGACCTTAAATCCAACATAGTTAGCCCATGCGCACTAGATTGACAATGCATAAATAAATAAAACAATAACATGGGGAAAGTAAATAACAAAATAATAAAATAGATGCGACAAAGGGCGATATCTATATGGGACCTCGTCTGCCCGATTGAACGTATTTCACATTCAATCAAGTATACTTCATCTGGCGCGGCAAAACATTGTGGTAAAGGTAGCCTTGAGGAATTTCCCTCAAATGGAGGACCTTTAATCCAACGTAGTTAGCCCATGCGCAATAGATTGACAATGCATAAATAAATAAAGCAATAACATGCGGAAAGTAAATAACGGAATAATAAAAGAAATACGACCAAGGCGGACATCTAAATGGGACCTCGTATGCCCGATTGGATGTATTTCACATTCATTCAAGTATACTTCATCCAGCGCGGCAAAACATTGTGGTAAAGGTAGCCTTTAGGCATTTCTCTCAAATGGGGGACCTTTAATCCAACGTAGTTGCCCATGCGCGCTAGATTGACAATGCATAAATAAATAAAGTAATAACATGCGGAAAGTAAATAACGGAATAATAAAATAGTTACGACCAAGGCCGACATCTATATGGGACCTCGTATGTCCAATTGGACGTATTTCACATTCAATAAAGTATACTTCATCCGGCGCGGCAAAACATTGTGGTAAAGGTAGCCTTTTGGCATTTCCCTCAAATGGAGGACCTTTAATCCAACGTAGTTAGCCCATGCTCACTAGATTAACAATGCATAAATAAATAAAGTAATAACATGCGGAAAGTAAATAACGGAATAATAAAAGAGATGCGACCAGGGCCGACATCTATATGGGACCTCGTATGCCTGATTAAACGTATTTCATATTCAATCAAGTATACTTTGTCCGGCGCGGCAAAACATTATGGTAAATGTAGCCTTGAGGCATTTCCCTCAAATGGAGGACCTTTAATCCAACGTAGTTAGTCATGCGCATTAGATTGACAATGTATAAATAAATAAAGTAATAACATGCGGAAAGTAAATAACAGAATAATAAAAGAGATGCGACCAAGGCCGACATCTATATGGGACCTCGTATGTCCGATTGGACGTATTTCACATTCAATCAAGTATACTTCATCCGGCGCGGCAAAACATTGTGGTAAAGGTAGCCTTTTGGCATTTCCCTCAAATGGAGGACCTTTAATCCAACGTAGTTAGCACATGCTCACTAGATTAACAATGCATAAATAATAAAGTAATAACATGCGGAAAGTAAATAACAGAATAATAAAAGAGATGCGACCAGGGCCGACATCTATATGGGACCTCGTATGCCTGATTAAACATATTTCATATTCAATCAAGTATACTTCGTCCGGCGTGGCAAAACATTGTGGTAAAGGTATCCTTTAGGCATTTCCCTCAAATGGAGGACCTTTAATCCAACGTAGTTAGCCCATGCGCACTAGATTGACAATGCATAAATAAATAAAGCAATAACATGTGGAAAGTAAATAACAGAATAATAAAAGAGATTCGACCAATGCTGATATCTATATGGGACCTCGTATGCTCGATTGAACGTATTTCACATTCAATCAAGTATATTTCGTCTGGCGCAGCAAAACATTATGGTAAAGGTAGCCTTTAGGTATTTCCCTCAAATGGAGGACCTTTAATCCAACATAGTTAGCCCATGCGCACTAGATTAGCAATGCATAAATAAATAAAACAATAACATGCTGAAAGTAAATGACGTAATAATAAAAGTGATGTGTCCAAGGCCAACATCTATATGGGACCTCATATGCCCGATTGAACGTATTTCACATTCAATCAAGTATAATTCGTCTGGCGCAGCAAAACATCGTGGTAAAGGTAGCCTTTAGGCATTTCCCTCAAATGAAGGACCTTTAATCCAATGTGATAAGCCCATGCACACTAGATTAACAATACGTAAATAAATGAAGCATTACGTAGAAAATCAATAGCGGAACAATAAACACAAACAACGAATGAACACAAAATTAAATAACAAAACGAAACACGCGCTTGAAAGTTTCTCAAGCGGTACGTGGAGTTGTATCCCAAGTACAGACCGCACTACCATCCATTCGGATTCGGCTATGGAATTTATGTCTGGGTTTCTATCCGATATACCGAAGGAGATAGCACGCAATCATCAACCCAATATAAAAAAAAATAGACGTGGAACATAATGATGCATGCGAATGAACCAACAATAACTAACTGAAAAGATAAATAAATAGCAAAGGGTGCCCTCAGGTCTTACCATTTAAGTTTCTTCTCGGAAGTGCGTTACTTCGTCGTCGAAAGTGTGTTGTATGTGTCGGTCGGTGAGGGTATGGGCTGAGTGAGTGGTCTATGTTAGGGATATGCCCTATACCCAACTTGTGGATGGGTTATATGTACATGTATTTGTAATATTTTCATTAATTAATAAAATGACAATCTTTACTATATGTGTCTACATAACTTATATGAATCATCAACACTATAATAAAGCCCTTGGAGTAATAAGACGATGGCTTCCACGCCTTATGAGAATCATTACTCTTAAATGTTCCTAGTCATAGTTTTGTGAATAATCTGGGCGTTCACAAAGCGGAGAGACTAGCATGATGATATAATCTGCCCTTAAGTGGGGTAGCCGATCTCATAGGCTACTAGCGGAGATCCATCTGCTTGGTGTATCACATGGATGCATGAGTTGCTCGTGTCCATCGAACTGACCGCCGAAAGTTTTCATATGAAGTGTTTATCCCATGTGTCTGTGAGAACTTTCATGTATCGATTATATGACTAGTCCTTTGACTTGAGGTCTTTACAATCTTATGTTTGGATTAAATAACTTTGACATTCTCCTTCCCCAGTTCAAAAGATCCGGTCATAAGGGTATGATTGGGTCATTTGTTGAAACACATGAAGTTTGTAAAGATATAACAGAGAATCTCCACTCTCTCTGATAATATTTTCTTATAAGAGTAGTATTCCAGTTCGCGGGTTGATATGTGTGATCAGTGCTTGAGACTGTGGCCACAACGGAAGAATCATGTGAGATTCTTGGGTTAGCACTATTCATGACACTAATAACATCATATCTTTGACCATATGGGTAGACATTTTCCATACCCTAGGTCAATAGGTGGGGATACAGTGAGGCGATGGACCATATCATATGTAAATTGCATACAGAATGGGTATATATATCTTTCCTTCTCATTTGGGGGCCTTGGCATGTTGCTAGATGTCAACCTTGGTCATTGAAATCGAACGACCATCTGATCGGAGGATAATTTATGTTCGATTAAATTATCATGATTCATTTCATGTCCAACTTGAGGGGAACCCAAAAGGTCACACACAACAAAGTCGAAATCAATGGTTAACAGTGCACAGTACAAATATAACAGCATATATGATTGCTGTAGGAATTGTTCATAAATGGTTCAATGTGTTTAATTATTGAACAGATCATTTATGAGATTCCACAGTGGCTTAGGGATTGGTGAATGACGATAGGGGCACTTTGGGAATTGGAATAAAAAAAAATTATTATTCACATGAATAGTAATGTGAATAGTAAATTTTTTTTTGTTATTATTTTGAATTCTAATTTGGCCCAAACTCTTATTAGGGTTTTATAATCTCATTAAACCACTAAATTAAGATCCAATGGCTAAGATTAAATTAGCTTTTATCCCACATCGAATTCTTAATTAATTTTGTTGTCTTTGGAGCATTATATAAACCCAAAGAATTCTTTACAAATTTGCTACACCAAAACCTTTCATATCTTGGGTTTATATAAGTGAGCAACTCTAAAGATTAAGAGTAAGCCACTGATTTTGAGGATCCTTAAGTCTAATTGACTAGAGGAACCTCGAGTTAAGAGTTTTGAGGTATTTTCCTAGGCTAGCACCAAGGGCAAAATACCCGTGCACTCAAGGCATAGTCTTGCCGTTGAGTTTTGGCTTTGGTATGTGCATCTTTGGAGGCCACACACTTGGGTCGCTCTTTGGAACATGGAAGAGCTTGCTGAGTTCGAGAAAAGCTTGTATATTGGAGGGAGGACCGGAGGAGTCTTCGGTTCAAGTAAGTCTTTTTCTTTCTTTATTTTAATTAGAGTTCTTATGATAGTTAGCATGTTTAGGTTTATGTTCTTTGCATGTTTTATGAGTTTTATGCTTAGAATATATAGTAACATGCCAAGGCTTGTAGAATAATAAAAACAAATGGGTCTTGGGCAAAGGGAAAGCGGCATAATAATTTTTATTTTCCGCTACGCACTCGCGGCCGCTTCCCAACAGTGGTATCAGCGTGCCATTTTTGTTTTGATTAGTTCTCTCTCATTTGAACTCGAAATTGGGTGTTTAAAAGCTCGTTGGAAAGCTAACACCCTGAACTTAATTTTAGGTACAAGTTTTGCATGATTTCGTTAAGATTTGAATTATGAAATGGCATTTAAAGTTCACGCGTCTGCAGAAAAACGTGAATAGTAAATTTATTTGAATAAAATAAAATGCAATATCATAATTAAATATTAATCAAAGTTATTTAATGCCTAAAATAATTCCAACGTATTAAAACTCATATGCTTGATGATTCTATGTATGATTAGAATTGGCATGATTATTTTAGGGTGCAAGCATCTAGAGACTTTCTAAGAAATAGAGAGTGTATTTCTTATCCCTTAGCTAAGTAATTATTCTGTGATGAACTTAGAGATTTATTACCTTTAAGGCTAATAAATATAAATCACTTGTTTATAATAAAAGACCTTATAAAAGATACAAGTCAAAGTTATGAAATGATGATAATGGGATCCTTGCCCACAAGAAATCCATCATATTGGGGTTGATGTGATTTGCTTAAAATTTTAAAACAATTGAGTGGGAGCAACTTCGTAATATTAAAAGCCCATGTTATTAAGAAACATTAATGAAAACATATTCCTAATTTTAACATTTTCTTTTAACAGGGTTAAAATATTTCACAAACATTCTAATGGCAAACAGAGTATCACTTCGTTCCATCCTTGATGAGTATAAGCTCAAATGGGACAACTACAATGACTGGTTTAGAAACCTTAAAATTGTCTTACGACAAGAAAAGATTTTCTATGTTCTTGAAAGACCATTTCCCCCTGAACCCGTAGAAGATGCTAACCAAGATACATTTGATTCTTGGAAGAAACACGTCGATGATGATGAGCAAGCAGTTTGCATAATGCTTGGCTCTATGTCGGACGAACTTCAGAAAGCTCACGAAGATATGGATGCTCAAACCATCATATTTCACTCGAAGGAGTTGTATGCATCTTCCGTCCATACCATGAGATTCCAAGTGTCATGTGCCTTATTCCAAACAAGGTATAAAGAAGGATCTGTTAGTGGACATGTGCTTAAGATGATTGGCCACATTGAAAAATTGGCCAACCTCGGGTTCATCATGGATCATGAGATAGGTCACGATCTAATTCTTCAGTCCTTACCAAAAGAATTCTCTAACTTTATTATGTAGTTTCATCTGTCTGATAAAGAAGCTACTTTAGTATAATTGCACAATCTGATAAAGCAATGAGAGAATGACTTGAAACTGGAGCTTAAAACCTTTGTCATGCTTACGGGTACGGACCTGAAGCCACGAGGCCCAAATAAAAATAAGGGCAAGGCCAAGGCTCCAGATCACCTAAAGCCCAATGGTAAGGTGGAGAAGAAAAAGGGAAATGGGAAATGTTTCTTTTGTGGAAAGAATGGTCATTGGAAGAAAGACTGCAGATCCTTGAAAGCCAAGGAAGCTAGGGAAGCCCAATAGGCCAAGAAGCCCAATGCTTCAGGTATGTTGTATATGATTGAACTATATTCTCTAAACTTTGAACCTTCTACTTGGGTGCTTGACACCGGTTGTGGGACTCACTTGTGTAACAATGTGCAGGGCCTGAGAAACAGTAGGAGACTCCGTCATGGGGAGGTTGACTTACGCATGGGTAATGGAGCAAAACTGGCTACATTATGTGTGGGGACTTATTCATTAGTTTTGCCGAATGGTTTAGTTTTAGACTTAGAAGATTGTGTTTATGTACCTTCTCTAGTAAAGAACATCATTTTAATGTCTTCTTTATGTAATAAAGGCTTTTCATGCCTAATAAGTTGTAATGAATGTTCTATTTATTTCAATGAAATAAAATATGGAGATGGTATTTCGAATAATGGTATCTATGTCTTACAAACTAACAAAGAATGTTCAACCTCTAATACATACAACGTTAACTCGAATAATCTCAATGAATCACTTATATGGCACAGTCGCTTAGGTCATATCAATGAAACAAGATTAACTAAGCTACATAAGGATGGGTATTTCAAACCCTTCAAATATAAACCTTATGGAACTTGTGAGTCTTGTTTACTTGGTAAAATGACCAAATTACCCTTCAAGGTAAATGACAGCGTGCAGCGAGGACATTAGAACTCATACACTCTGATGTATGTGGACCAATGTCAGTCACCCCTAGAGGTGGATTCTCTTACTTCATTACCTTTAACGATGATCATTCGCTATAGGGTATGTGTACGTTATGCGGTACAAATCTGAAGCCTTTGAGAAATTCAAAACTTCAAGGCTGAAGTAGAAAACCGCTTAATAAAAGTATTAAGTCACTAAGGTCTGACCGAAATGGTGAATACTTAAGCAACAAATTTCAAGATTACTTGAGAGAAAATGGCATTGTTTCCCGGTGGACTCCTCCGGGAACTCCACAGCATAATGGGGTCTCCGAAAGGAGAAATTGGACATTATTAGATATGGTCCGATCAATGATGCCAGACACGGAACTACCTCTTTCATTTTGGGGTCGTGCTTTAGAAACTGCAACACTTCTACTAAACCAAGTTCCTTCCAAGACTGTTAGTCAAACACTATATGAGTTATGGTCTAGGAAACATCCTAGTCTTAGTTATCTAAGATTTTGGGGATGTGACACATATGTCAAGCTCACACAAACTAACAAATGGGAAGGATAGTCAAACGACCATCTGATTGGAGGATAATTTATGTTCGATTAAATTATCACGATTCATTTCATGTCTAACTTGAGGGGAACCCAAAAGGTCACACACAACAAAGTCGAAATCAATGGTTAACAGTGCACAGTACAAATATAACAGCATATATGATTGTTGTAGGAATTGTTCATAAATGGTTCAATGTGTTTAATTATTGAACATATCATTTATGAGATTCCATAGTGGCTTAGGGATTGGTGAATGACGATAGGGGCACTTTGAGAATTGGAATAAAAAAATTACTATTCACTTGAAAAGTATGTGAATAGTAAATATATTTTTTTTGTTATTTGTTTTGAATTCCAATTCGGCCCAAACTCTTATTAGGGTTTTATAATCTCATTAAACCACTAAATTAAGATTCAATGGCTAAGATTAAATTAGCTTTTATCCCACATCAGATTCTTTATTAATTTTGTTGTCTTTGGAGCACTATATAAACCCAAAGAATTCTTTACAAATTTGCTACACCAAAACCTTTCATATCTTGGGTTTATATAAGTGAAAAACTCTAAAGTTTAAGAGTAAGCCACTGATTTTGAGGATCCTTAAGTCTAATTGACTAGAGGAACCTCGATTTAAAAGTTTTGAGGTATTTGCCTAGGCTAGCACCAATGGAAAAATACCAGTGCACTCAAGGCGTAGTCTTGCCGTTGAGTTTTGGCTTTGGTGTGTGCATCTTTGGAGGCCACACACTTGGGTGGCTCTTTAGAACATGGAAGAGATTGCTGAGTTCGAGAAAAACTTGTAGATTGGAGGGAGGACTAGAGGAGTCTTCGGTTCAAGTAAGTCTTTTTCTTTATTTATTTTAATTAGAGTTCTTATGATAGTTAGCATGTTTAGGTTTATGTTCTTTGCATGTTTTATGAGTTTTATTCTTAGAATATATAGTAACATGCCTAGGCTTGTAGAATAATCAAAATAAATGGGTCTTGGCAAATGGAAAGCGGCATAATAATTTTTATTTTCCGCTGCGCACTCGCGGCCGCTTCCCAACAGTCTTTGTGTGTTAATGCATTGTGTGAGTGTGTTTGAGAGACCTGTGTGTGTGCGTTTAAGGGACGTGTTTGTGTGTGTTCAACGCGTAGTAGTGTGTGACTTTTTATGGTGCTGTGTGTGTGTTTGGTTGCTATGTGTTGAACGTGGGTGAGTGGTTGCTTAAGGGCTGCTGCTTTTGCTCTTTTGGTTATGTGCCATGAGTTGCTGGGAAAAGAGAGAGAGCTAGGGATTTTTTAGATTTTTTTTTTAGAGAGAGTGGAGAGAGGCGAGAGGTGGAAGTGTTTTTATTATAGAGAGATTAGGGTTTTCTTGTTGTTTATAGAGAGAGGGAATAGAGAGAGAGGGGGTTTTGCGTTTATGGTAATTGGCTATTGTCGGTGAGGGCTGCTGGTGTTTCGGCTAAGGGTCTTTTGTTCAGTTTTGGTGGGTTGCTTCACGTTCAGGGTTGGTCAGTGGTGCTTTAGGTTTGTGTCTCTTGTGTGTGTGTCTTGGCTTCAGATTTCGGTGAAGAAGAGGTTTGTTGTTGCTGTTTACGTGAGTGAAGGTGCAGTTTGTGAGTGGGCTGTGTTTGCGACGATTACTTATGGGTGGCTTTCTGGGAGGGTTGTGTTTGCGACGGTTGCTTATGATGGCTTTCTTGTTTTGTTGCTTCTATGAATTGATGAGAAGGTCCAGAGAGATGAGAGGCTATTAGGGTTTTTTTATTTTTGTGAATGAGTCGTGTGAATGTCTGCCAAAAGAGAGAGGGCTTTTTGTTCAACGCTGGTTGATGGAGAGAAGGAGAGAGATGGGAGTTTGTTGCTTTTGAATGAGAGAGTGAGGGACGGGTGTATGTTTTTCTTGTTTTTGATTTTGTTTGTTGTATGCGTGTCTAAGGAAAGAGAGAGATTGGGGTTTGGAATATGTTCTTTTTATAGTTACATGCTAGGGTTTCTCTTGTAAGGAAATAAATCAAGCATTAAATGGGTGTATTTAATTAATTTATTTAGGGAAAGAATATGTGTATTTTTGGTGGGGGGAATATCTTTAATTTGGAAGGTGATTTATTTAGATTTTGGCATGTGTTATATGTGGTTTGAATATTTTGGATTGGATTTAAAGGGCCTTGGGCGTGTGGCCCTTTGTGGGTTGCATGGGTTTTGGATGGGTGCGTATATGCATGTGGGCTTTTGTAGGTTGCAGGGGGTTTGTGCCGAGACTAAAATTTAAAACAAAGATCGATTGAGCGAACCTGAGGCTAAAAATGGAATTAAATTGGGCAAGGTATTTATTTTCTGAATTTTCCCTTTCGACATTCATTTTCTGTGACTACGCAACTTATCGGGTAGGCCTCCATGCGAGGCTCATCATCAGGCTTCATGCAAAAATACAGTGTCTACAATCATATAATATGATATCATATTTTGAAAATAGGGTTGAAATCTGAAGCATAATAATATATGTTTTGTTGGATAATATGACCCATAGCGTCACTATTTGTACAGATCATAGTGTTGTTGTACAAATTAACTATGTGTCAAGGAAATTGCACTCTCATCAATTGTGATTAGATCACCTTAGATATATAAATGAAGAGAGGTCCATATGATTAGTTCCTGGATTGAGATGATATGAGACAATATCAGTCCACGAAGGATTAATCATTAAATATCCCTAGCCGGAGTATTATCGAGACTGGACATCGATAATGCGGAATAGGCTAGTATTGCACTTGTGCGCGTTGTGAGGGCACAACGGCATAGTTCTCATATATTTGGGTATTGGATACTCATGCAAGTGCGATAGGAGGTTGTGTTTCACGATGGTACGGGAAACAGCTTCGCTCTGGATAGACCCCTCGGAATCCCATTGGTATTATGACTATGTGTCTATGGGAGTCCGAAATCAGGGTAGGTGTGTATGGTCTTAACCTGAGACTTGCACCGCTAATGCTTACGACAATCAAATGCTTTAATTGAGGTCGTCTAGGACTCTAACCGGTTCTGTGTACGCCAATGCTGGGTATATTGAGAATCGTAGAGTATTGGGTGTGATGTCAGACGGAAGTATCACTCCAGTCATAGTGGAGATGATGTCACGCAAGATACGGTATTAGTGCTTTTAAGTGCTGGCCAGCCATCGGGATATTATGACAAGGTCATGTATATCCGATTATAGAGACTAGTTACCAGATATCCTATATGTGCTTCGGACGGGGCATACACTTATCCAGCCCCAGCCCTAGCACGTGACTATCCGATACTGGGCCGATATACACGATACTTGGTATACTACACCTGATATAGATCTTAAATATTCTTAGATGAATATGACCGGAGAATTGGATAGACTTCGTGCTTTTCTAGAAGCCGATCTTGTCTCGTAAATCGGTAGAACGTAGTACTTGGTACGTACGTGATTCGGATACTCCGACGACCGTATTTACTACCGAATTATCCGGGGATCTCATGGGTCGCTTCCCGATAATGCACCGATGACGCATAACTCGCACTCATTAATAATCTGGGATTATATAGAAGAAAGAGAAAATTAATCTAGGATTAATTACGGAGATATTTTATCTAGGATAAAATATCGTATAGAGAGAGATAACGATTAATTTGGAATTAATCGATAAATTAATATATTCGATATATTAAACGAATTGGATTTCGACGCGGAATTGAAATTGGATTTTAATTCGGGAGAACGAATTAATTTAGAATTAATTCGTTAGCGACGTGAATAGTGAATTCGCTAGGCGTAATCATTTAATTACGACGCGACGGAAAACTCGCTAATTAGGAATTAGCGAAACCGAGCCCGAGTGTGATTGCGAGCGCATTCGTATTTCGAATTCGAGTGCGGCAACGCAAGTCACATCAAGCGTCAAATCACTCGTCACATCAAGCGTCAAATCAAAAGTCACTTTGAGTGATTGATTGATTGATTGATGGATGTGATTGATTGAGTGATAGACACTCAACATGTCACTTTGATAAAGTGACATTGAATAGTAGATGGAAGTAGATGAAATAGTGTTAGTTGGTAAGACTTTTACCATTTTAATTCTTTAATGAATTTTTGGTAATTGTTTAATATATTTTTTGAAAAATATATAAGGCATTTTGGAAATGCTTTACTAACTAATTTTTTACACATTTCTCTCCATCTCTCCCTCTCTTTTTCTCACGCCCAAGGGGCTTCTCTTCTCTTCACTGCACAGCTCACAGGCGTGAGCTTTGGGGAGGCAATGAGTGGATTTTTCATGGAAAAATCTAAGTGCTAGCACACTTGCGACTATTGCGAAGGTGTTAGGGAGGTTCACCCATGAGTCGGGATTCGTTTGACGCAATCTTGGAGCTCCGTTTGTCATCTCAAATTTCTGTTTTTGAAGGCAGTGGACTGCTGCAGTTTGGGCGTGAATAACAGTGGGTTTTTGGCCTTGATTCGCCTTCAAATCGACTCAACCGATCGATGTGAGTATTCCGCAACTTCGTCGATATGTATTCGCAATGTTTTTCATGCTTATAATCGATCTGGGACCTTAATAGAAGCCAACAATGGCATCAAGAGCTAGGTTTGAGCATGAAAATTTTAGGGCTTAAAATTTGGGCAAATTGAATTTGAGCATGATTTTGTGAAATTGGATTGATGAATATGCTTAAATGTGTTTGTATTGAAAGTTGATTGGATCAATTTCATGAAAATTGATTTGGAATAATTTTCCCAAAATATTGATGTTGGCCGAATGTGATGAATATTTGGAGTTCTTGGAATTTTTTGATTTTAGTTCATTGGATGAATTAGAATCATTAAGGATAATGTTAATTTAAAACTAATTTGATTGGATTTTGAATTGAACAAAAATCCCCAAATTATTTCACCTTGGCCGAATCTATTATGCCCTTGAATGTCTTGGTAATTTTGATTTTGTGACATTGGATGTGTATGAAATCAAATTGGATGGTGATTTAATGTCGATTGTGGGTTCGATTGGATTGAAACCAAATCGGACACAAAATCCCTCCTTGGCCGAGAGCTTAAAAGCATGTAATGGGTTTGATTTTTTCATTTATGTGTTGGACATATGATGATGATAATGAGTATGATTAATTGGACTAATTTGATGTTTTGGAAATGTTGATTTAGTTGATTAATAATGTAATGCACTTTGGTAATTAAATTGCGGAATTGGATTCATGTAATTTAGTTATTTAGGCCTTAAATTGGATTTGAGCTTCTAATGTTGTAATTGGGCTAATTGGGCTTGATTTTATCAAGTTGGGTTAGGCCAAATGGATTGGATCCAATTGGGCCCAAAACCACTACCATAAAGCCCAAATGCAACTTATAAACCTTTAAAGTTTAATTGGGCCTAATGGGCCTAAATTGATTTCTGGGCTTATGGGGTTACTCCTTGATTGGGTTTTGGTTGCCGAAGCCCACGACTTAAAGAAATTAATTAAAGCCCATTAGACTTGAATTGAATTGACGTTGGACGTTAATCGGGCTTTGAGTCCCGACGCGATTAAATTTGGAATTTAAGTCGTTAAAGGTTTATTTAATAAAGTGTAATATTTAATTTGGAATTGAATAGTGAATTAGTATTAAATGCATGTTAAATTGGATTTAATGATGTAGTTTAATTTAATTCAAGAATTCGTACTTTGAGTACTTATTCGCAAAAACGAGTTTGACTCGAGCAAAATCAAATCGTTGTTTGAACATTGGATGATCACATAATTATCAGATTAATTAATTTGATTAGATTGATTGATAGCATGCTTATGTGTGAATACGTGGTTGTGATGAATGAATAATGTATATCGGATGGATATTAGTCGGTGGGGGCAATTTTGGAAATTGTTGTAATAAATTCGATTTATTAAATTGGACCTGCGTGTCCAGCCTTATCACCTTTATTCTCTTTGTATTCTCTTCTCACCTATTCCCCTCAATGTAAATGAGGTTTCTTTAGAAGTGTAGTGTAACGGGTAGAAGTAATACAAGTGCTAGCTTGAGTGAGAAAGGGAGAGATTTGATCTAGGATCAATGTGTTAAGTATCCATCCGCATATCATTATTATCTATTTTCATACTCGCTTTATTATGTATTTAGAATGCATATTTAAGGGTGTATGATGATGAGACCTTAACAAAGATAATGAAATTGTAGCCAATTTGCACGCGAAAAGCCCTCATCAAATATCATGCGTTTTTTCCTTCCATTGAGTGATTCTTACTCAAGATCCTAGATTGGCATGGGTTGTTGGCCAAAGTCAAGCCCTTGTCCATCGAAGATGTGTTTGAATCACGAGGCTTTGTTCCATATTGGTGTCTTGTCCAAGTTGTGGTTTGTTGGCCAAAGTCAAGACCACTTCTTGTCCATGGACATTGATTACGAAGCTTCCATGGTCAATGGGTCCGCGCTTGACTGGGATCATTAGGTTTGTTGTGCCAAAGCCAAGGCCTAGTTGATTCAGAGGAAAAAGTTAGGCTATATATTGGATATATAGGCATATATAAGATATATCTTTCGGACTTGGATGTCCACCTACTGGATCTAGGAATTGGATTAGATCCAATTGATCTTAGAGATCTACCTAGTTAATTATCATACAATTTGTTGGCCAAAGTCAAGATTGTGTGATATTTAACGGGATCCTAGCCCACTAGGAAACACGGTTTCCCGAGTACTCGACAGAGGGTTAGAGGCTCGACGAAAAATAGTGGGAGGCAAGAATTGAATTTGCAATATTCGTTCAATTACTCGCCATACGCGCTCAAACAAATATCACTCGTCATATATTAAAAGTATTAGTTGGACTAATATTTAATGTTGTTTTAATAAAACAGTTGGACTGTATTATAGTTGATTATATATAATTGGATTATATTAATCAATATATTTGAATTAATTAATTTCAGTTTACAGTTGATTTTATAATTGGATTATAGTAATCAATGTAATTGAGGTTAATTAATTTGGATTATATTTGATTATATAGTTGGACTATTATAATCATTATAATATTATAGTACCACTAATCGTTGATTAAATAGTTGGACTATTGTAATCAAGATAAAATTGAAAAGTTGGATATTTAAAATATAATCTGGGATTAAAATATTTTAAATTATTAATTTTCAAATTGGGAATAAATAATAGGTTACTTTATTTGATAAAATAACTTATTATACCTTAAGCCCAAAATTAAGCAAAATAAGTAGAGCATAATATCTTTGGAAGATTTATGTGATGATGACTTTAGTGCTTAATTTAAAATACTTGTCATAAATCTATGTTTTAGATTTAAGAAGTATTAAAATTGCAATAAATAATTCTTGGAGAATTAATTGATTATTCTAGAGGTGAAAAGTCAAAGTTTGCAATTGGGCATGTAGCATGAGGTGCACATCGTTTCAATATTCTAAAAACCCAAGGCTTGGCCTAAGGTTCTTGAAATATTGAAAAGGATAATTGACATATCCCAAAGTGACTACCATTTGGATATGGCAGACACGAAGGAATTAAAGAAAGGGCAAGGCTCTGACTTTAAAAATGTTTGTCAAAGTTATGTTCACTACTAGTATTGAAATTAGATTTTAATATAAGTGTGGTACATAAAAATATGTATTGATGTTCAGAATCTGCTTTGAGCATGATACTGACTTCAAGCTGAGATTGCTCTGCGAATCGGAAACGGGACGAAAGTCGCTGTTTCGACCGTAGATACCTAAGTTTAAGAACTACCCTTCGGGTGTGTACTTAAATTAGGAACTGTTATAATGTAACTAGTTTGACTAGAGACATTATCTCTATATCAGTGTTTAATCCATTGTGGATAAACCTTTATATTCTAGAACACTAAGTGTTTCATTATATAAAGATGATACTGAGATAAACACATTAGATGTGAATAACAGAATTTATATTTTGAATATAATTAAAATCTCAAAACATATAAAATGACAAACAAATAGCTCAAATTGATTTGATCAATAGAGACTTATTTGTGGCATTGTTGTCTGGGACACAATTAAACAAGATTCGTATATCCGCACTTTTGAAGAGTGGGTACTAGGACTGATTTGACTATTCAAATAAAGTCTACGAATCTAGTTTATTAGGTAAAGTACCTAAAAACACTGTTTACTTGGTAATAGTGAAAATCCCATCTATCTGTTAGCCCTATTCATGGTGAAGTTAGTGGGCCCATATCTAGCTAGGCTAGATGTGAACACGAATATTTCGTGACCTTAACGGATGTGGCATCACGTTATGGTTATGTGTTTCTTTTGAAGAACACAGATCGGAAACTATTAGAGTTTCGACACGAAGTAGATAAACAGATCGGCTATAGTATTATACCGTCACGGTAAGACCGTAATGAAAATACTTAAGCAGTAAGTTTCAAACATACATGAAAGAGTATAGTATTCTTTCAGATGAGGACTCCTCCCGAGACACGTCAGTTAGACGGTGTGTCCGAACGAAAACCGAATTTTATTGGACATGATAAGGTTTATCACGAGTCGCTCTGAGCTACCATTTCCTTCAACGGATATGTATTAACAGTGCAAAACTTATTTAGAATAAGGTTCCATATAAATCTGTTTGACAGATATCATATAGGATATGAACAGGAAAGAAACAGGGTTTCTCATTCCTAATAATTTGGGTATGCCAGGCATAACGTTTGGATGATACCAAACTAAAAACCCAAATTGGATAAGTGTCAAATATAGGTTATCCTAAGGGAAACCATAAGTATAGTACTTAAAAATCTCACATGAGAACAATATAATTGTTGCTCACCATGCGGTTTGCCTAAGAGGAACACCGATATGTAGTGGTCAGTGGGAGAATAGTGATACTCGATGAAAATCGGAGTAATACTATTCAAGGCACGAAGTCCTTAATGGAACACAAACAGTTCATCAATGATGAATCTGTACCATTAATCTTCGAATACACAAGAACCGCATAGATCGGAGAGAATCAGAAAAAAACCTGGGGTATGGGTTTCTGATGTAACCCCTTAAAGATGTAAATCTTATGGAGGTATACCAACCGACTACGTACGAGGAAGTGATACAAGGTATCGACTCCTTATTATGGCAAAGTGCCATGAGTCCGAAATGGATTCCATGTATAACAACTATATTTGGATACTAGTTGTTACCGCAAGGCATTATGCCTATTGGTACAGTAAACGTCTTCAAGGAAGACATACATGGATGGCAACATACCAACGTACAAAGCTAGGCTTTTGACGGAAAGGTATCGTTATCAACATTGTGTTGATTACGGTTCAACCTTTTACCTGTTGCCATGGTAAATCCATTTTGAAGATGCTTGTAGATACTGCATATTTCATTATGAAATGTGTCAGTTAATGATCAAAATCGCTTTCCTGAAAAGGAAACCTCTTGGAGGATGCTTACAACATCCTGACGATTTTGTATAACCGACAAACAAGGTTTGCGGGTTATTCGATCCATGTTTGGATTGAAGCAATCATAAGGTTCTTGGAACTGTCGTTTTGAAATAATCATAATGGTTTATGATTTGACTCAAAACGAAATGATTCTTGTGTATATAAGGAGGTTAGTGGGAGCGCACTGACAAGGAAATTCCCATAAAGCAATTGTTGAAAGCTTGGCTTTCGTAAAAATTCTCCGTAGAATTCTGGGCAGTAACAACCTTTATTCAAGGAATAAAGATCTACTGGGATAGATTTGGAGTTGTTAACACTCTCTGGGAAATTGTACATTTAAAATGTACTTGATATGGTGTCACATACGCTTTGAGCATATGGAGTCACAATCAGGACAATCCAAGTGATAGTCACTGGATTGAAGTTAAGGACATCTATTAGTATCTTAGAGAACTAAGATGCTGTCTTAAACTATGGAGAATGAGAACTTGAAGTGACTGGGATCACTGCCGCAAGTTTCCAAACAGTTAAATACTGCGGTACTATAAAGTTTGAATAACGGGACAGTGAGCTGGAAATCTTCCGAGCAAGATACTGTTGCCGAATAAACAACAAATGCGGATTATTGCTGCGGCTGAGGCAGCAATAGAAGCCATTTGGGTCGATAATAAATCTAATTAGATTAGATATAGTTCTGTTAGCAGCTGAGCTAGGCGTCAGCACAACGCTAAAGAATTAAAGGTCTCATCGACGATCCAGATATATACTTCTATATCATCTGATTCGTTCGGATCATACATCGTGGCAATGTGATGATCGTATAAATCGCGTCACACGATAATCATGGAAATCCGCTGACGAAAACCTTTTCTCAGCAATTTGAACGAACCATACATAGTTCGGGTGTTCGACACTTGAGTGACTGGCTATGTGCCAAGTGGGAGATTGTTGGATAATATGACCCATAGCGTCACTATTTGTACAGATCATAGTGTTGTTGTACAAATAACTATGTGACAAGGAAATTGCACTCTCATCATTTGTGATTAGATCACCTTATATATATAAATGAAGAGAGGTCCATATGATTAGTTCCTGGATTGAGAATGATATGAGACAGTATCAGTCCACGAAGGATTAATCATTAAATATCCCTAGCCGGAGTATTATCGAGACTGGACATCGATAATGCGGAATAGGCTAGTATTGCACTTGTGCGCGTTGTGAGGGCACAACGGCATAGTTCTCATATATTTGGGTATTGGATACTCATGCAAGTGCGATAGGAGGTTGTGTTTCACCGATGGTACGGGAAACAGCTTCGCTCTGGATAGACCCCTCGGAATCCCATTGGTATTATGACTATGTGTCTATGGGAGTCCGAAATCAGGGTAGGTGTGTATGGTCTTAACCTGAGACTTGCACCGCTAATGCTTACGACAATCAATATGCTTTAGTTGAGGTCGTCTAGGACTCTAACCGGTTCTGTGTACGCCAATGCTGGGTGATATTGAGAATCGTAGAGTATTGGGTGGTGTGATGTCAAGAAGGAAGTATCACTCCAGTCATAGTGGAGATGATGTCACGCAAGATACGGTATTAGTGCTCTTAAGTGCTGGCCAGCCATCGGGATATTATGACAAGGTCATGTATATCCGATTATAGAGACTAGTTACCAGACATCCTATATGTGCTTCGGACGGGGCAGACACTTATCCAGCCCCAGCCCTAGCACGTGACTATCCGATACTGGGCCGATATACACGATACTTGGTATACTACGCTGATGATATAGATCTTAAATATTCTTAGATGAATATGACCGGAGAATTGGATAGACTTCGTGCTTTGCTAGAAGCCGATCTTGTCTCGTAAATCGGTAGAACGTAGTACTTGGTACGTACGTGATTCGGATACTCCGACGACCGTATTTACTGCCGAATTATCCGGGATCTCATGGGTCGCTTCCCGATAATGCTGTTGGATAATATGACCCATAGCGTCACTATTTGTACAGATCATGGTTGTTGTACAAATAACTATGTGACAAGGAAATTGCACTCTCATCGTTGTGATTAGATCACCATAGATATTATAAATGAGGAGAGGTCCATATGATTAGTTCTGGATTGAGAATGATATGAGACAGTATCAGTCCACGAAGGATTAATCATTAAATATCCCTAGCCGGCGGAGTATTATCGAGACAGGACATCGATAATGCGGAATAGGCTAGTATTGCACTTGTGCGCGTTGTGAGGGCACAACGGCATAGTTCTCATATATTTAAGTATTGGATACTTATGCAAGCGATAGGAGGTTGTGTTTCACCGATGGTACGGGAAACAGCTTCGCTCTGGATAAACCCCTCGGAATCCCATTGGTAATGACTATGTGTCTATGGGAGTCCGACATCAGGGTAGGTGTATTGGTCTTAACCTGAGACTTGCACCGCTAATGCTTACGACAATCAATATACTTTAGTTGAGGTCGTCTAGGACTCTAACCGGTTCTGTGTACGCCAACTGCTGGGTATATTGAGAATCGTAGAGTATTGGGTGTGATGTCAAGACGGAAGTATCACTTCAGTCATAGTGGAGATGATGTCACGCAGGATATGGTATTAGTGCTCTTAAGTGTTGCGCAACCATCGGGATATTATGACTAGGTCATGCATATCCGATTATAGAGACTAGTTACCAGACATCCGACATGTGCTTCGGACGGGGCAGACACTTATCCAGCCCCAGCCCTAGCACGTGACTATCTGATACTGGGCCGATATATACACAATACTTGGTAGACTACGCTTGATATAGATCTTAAATATTCTTAGATGGATATGACCGGAGAATTGGGTACACTTCGTGCTTTGCTAGAAGCCGATCGTGTCTCGTAAATCGGTAGAACGTAGTACTTGGTACGTACGTGATTCGGATAGTCCGACGACCGATTTGACTGCCAACATATCCGGGGATCTCATGGGTCGCTTCCCAAAGATTCACCGATGACGTATGACTCGCACTTTTATTAATCTGGGATTAATGTGATGAGAGAGAAAATTAATCAGGGATTAATTGCGGAGATATTTTATCTGGGATAAAATATCAATTTAAAGAGAGAGAATGATTAATTTGGAATTAATCGAGGAATTAATATATTTGATATATTAAACGAAATTGGATTTCGACGCGGAATTAAAATTAGATTTTAATTCGGGCGAGCGAATTAATTTAGAATTATTTCGTTAGCGACGTGAATAGTGATTTCGCTAGGCGTAATCATTAATTACGACGCGACGGAAAATTCATTAATTTAGAATTAGCAAATCCGAGCCCGAGATCATTTGCGAGCGCATTCGCATTTCGAATTCGAGAGCGGCTCGTCAAATCAAGCGTCAAATCGCTAGTCGCATCTAGCGTCACATCAAGCGTCAAATCATGTCACTTTGAGTGATGTGACAATTGATTAGATTGATTGATTGAGTTGACTTGATATGACTTAAGTGATGTGTGTGGTTGGCATTTAAAGCCAAATGTGTTTGAAATGAATTTTAAATGAAATTCAAGTGCATTTGATGCATATCAAAACACCAAAAACCGTATACAACACACACATTTCTCCCTCCTCTCTCTCTTCTTCTCCTTCTTCCTCTCTTTCACACATTTTCTGTTCTGTTTTGGCTAGGCAAAAACAGTGAGCAGTAAAGGGAAGCAAGTGCGTTTTTGATGCAAAAACAAGAGTGCTAGCACACTCCGGGATCAATGCGAAGGTGATAGGGATGTCCCCCCATGAGCCGGGAACGTTTTGATAAAGCTTGGAGCTCGTTTTTGATGTTCAAAATGGCGCAAAACAGAAGCCAAAACTGCTGCAGTGGGCGCACATGAGCAGAGGGCAGTGAGCAGAATTTCGAATTTTGTTGCCCAAATCGTCTCTCAACCGCTCGATGTAAGTATTCCGCAACTTCGTCGTTGTATTCACTTGTGTTTCATGCTTGGATTTTGATCTTGGGACCTCTAGAAACTCCAACAATGGCATCAAGAGCTTAGGTTAAAAGCATGAAAAATGTTAGGGCTAAAATTTGGGCAAATTTGATTTTGAGCATGATTAATGAAATTGGGTTGATTAGTATGCTTAAATGTGTTATTATTGAGGATTGATTGGATCAATTTGTTGAAATAATGTTTGGAATATTTTTCCCCAAATTTATCACCTTGGCCGAATTTAACAATTAATTTAATGTCTTGGGATTTTTGATTTTTGACAATTGGATGTGTTGGAAATCATTCGGGATGATGATTTAACGTCGATTGCGGAATCAATTGAATTGAATTCGATTCGGACGTAAAATCCCCAAATTGCCAAGTATGTTATTTAGCATGAAATTGGGTAAAATGAATTTGAGCATGTAATTATGAAATTGGATGATTAAGTATGCTTGAATATGTTTTAATTGATAATGATTGGATCAATTTGATGAAATTATGTTTGGAACAAATTTCCCCAAATGCTTGTGTTGGCCGAATTGATGAGTGCCCTTATTGTCTTGGTATTTTGTTTTTTGATTCATTGGATGACTTGAAAACAATTGGGGATGTTGATTTAATGTTGATTTGGATTCAATGGATGGGTTTAAAGTTGGACATTAAAATCCCTTTGGCCGAGACTTAATGTAGCATGTATAGGTTTGATTTTAATCAAAATATGTTGGACATATGATGATGATAATGAACATGATTATTGTATGAATTGATGTTTTAGAAATGTTAATTTGAGTGATTAATCATGATATACACTTTAGGTAATTAAATTGCGAAATTGGATTTGTGTAATTTAATTAATTGGGCTAATTTTGGAAATTGAGCTTGAATTGTTGTTATTGGGCTTATTGGGCTTTGTTGTACAAAGTTGGATTAAGGCAAATTGGATTGGATCCAATTGGACCCAAAACCACTTCCATAAAGCCCAAATGCGACATAATGGACCTTTGTAATTTAATTGGGCCTAATGGGCCAAAATTAATTTAAAGGCTTATGGGGTAAATCCCGGATTGGACTTTGGTTGCGGGTTTGACCCGAGTTGACCAAAAGTCCACGCCTTAAGAAATTAATTAAAACCCATTGGACTTTAATTAAGTTGACATTGGACGTTAATCGGGCTTTGAGACCCGTAACAATTAAATTTGGAATTAATTCGTAAAAGGTTTATTAATAAAGTGTGATATTTAATTTGGAATTAAATAGTGAATTAGAATTAAATACATATTAAATTGGATTTAAATGTAGTTTAATTTAATTCTAGAATTTGTACTTGAAGTACTTATTCGTAAAAACGAGTTTGACTCGAGCAAAATCAAATCGTTGTTTGAACATTGGATGATCACATAATTATCAGATTAATTAATTTGATTAGATTGATTGATAGCATGCTTATGTGAGTGAATACATGGTTGTGATGCATGAATAATGTATATCTTATGGATATTAGATCGGTGGGCAATTTTAGAAATTGTTGTAATAATTTGATTTATTAATTGGACCTGCGTGTCCAGCCTTATCACCTCTTATTCTTTGTATTCTCTTCTCACCTATTCCCTCAATGTAAATGAGGTTTCTTTAGAAGTGTAG